>CAMOHE010026846.1:0-22227 GCA_946598075.1 Artocarpus hirsutus
TACTCAATATGTCACATCAAAAATTTAAAGTAAGAAAAGTTTTTTTTTCCTTTTTTTTTTACCAAACACTACTCAACTAAGTTTTTAGGTTCAAAACACGTGAACTAAAACAAATGGGCCCTATGTTTTAACTATGGCCTCAAAATTCAAAGCTGAAAGGCCAAACATTCAACCATATATGAAAAGACAACATATTAATTTTTGTTGCCTGATGTTTTGTCCTTAAAACGTGCACAATCATAATCACGATGTCCTCAACATTATTGCACTTGACGCGTGCTACTTCATATATCATCAAATTAATTATTAGTTTTGTTTTTCTTCTCGGATTCAAATCCTATATTTTCTAGGGTGTTTCAAAAGGTGGTAAAAATCATTAGTTAGAATTATTTTTATTGTAGCATAAGAGGCATTGCATTGTACTCAATATGTCACATCAAAAATTTAAAGTGAGAAAAGTTTTTTTTTTCCTTTTTTCTTACCAAACACAACTCAATGAAATTTTTAGGTTCAAAACACCCAAACTAAAACAAACGGGCCCCATGTTGTAAGTATGGCCTCAGAATTCAAAGCTGAAAGGCCAAATATTCAACCATATATGAAAAGACAACATATTAATTTCTGCTGCCTGATGTTTTGTCCTTAAAACGTTCACAATCATAATCATAATGTCCTCAACTTTATTGCACTTGACGCGTGCTACTTCATATATCATCAAAATTATTTATTAGTTTCATTTTTCTTCTCGTATTCAGATCCTATGTTTTCTAGGGTGTTTGGAAAGGTGATAAAAATCATTGGTTAGAATTATTTTTATTATAGCATATGAGAGCTTTACATTGTACTCAATATGACACATCAAAAATTTAAAGTAAGAAAAGTTTTTTTTTTCCTTTTTTCTTACCAAACATTGCTCAACTAAGGTTTTTAGGTTCGAAACATGTGAACTAAAACAAACGGGCCCCATGTTTTAACTATGGCCTCAGAATTTAAAGCTGAAAGGCCAAACATTCAACCATATATGAAAAGACTACATATTTATTTCTGCTGCCTAAAGTTTTGTCCTTAAAACGATCATAATCACAATCACGATGTCCTCGACTTTATTGCACTTGACGCATGCTACTTTATATATCATCAAAATTAATTACTAGTTTCTTTTCTCTTCTCGAATTCAAATCCTATATTTTCTAGGGTGTTTGGAAAGGTGGTAAAAATCATTGGTTAAAATTATTTTTATTATAGCATATGAGGCTTTACACTGTACTCAATATGTCACATCAGAAATTTAAAGTGAGAAAAGTTTTTTTTTTCTTTTTTCTTACCAAACACTGCTCAACTAAGTTTTTTGGTTCAAAACACGTGAACTAAAACAAATAGGCCCCATGTTGTAAGTATGGCTTCAGAATTCAAAGCTGAAAGGTCAAACATTCCACCATATATGAAAAGACAACATATTAATTTCTGCTGCCTGATGTTTTGTCCTTGAAACGTTCACAATCACAATCATAATGTCCTCAACTTTATTGCACTTGACGCGTGCTACTTCATATATCATCAAAATCAATTATCAGTTTCGTTTTTCTTCTCTGATTTAAGTCTTATATTTTCTAGGGTGTTTGGAAAGGTGGTAAAAATCATTAGTTATAGTTATTTTTTATTGTAGCATATGAGGCTTTACATTGTACTTAATATGTCACATCAGAAATTTAAAGTGAGAAAAGTTTCTTTTTTCCTTTTTTCTTACCAAACACTACTCAACTATGGTTACCAAAATAATATTTTTGAAAACCTCAAGGTATCATTTTTATATTTTTCAAACAACAAGGTACCAATATGATGTTTTCTAAAACATAGGGTACCAAAAAGATAATATCCCAAACATATTGTTTATTTTAGGAGTTTTCATCAGATCAACTCAACTAACTAAATCAGCCGGTCCAGTCCAATCTAATCCAATCCATTCTATTTTTGGTAGATAACCAACCTCCATTGGATTGGATTGGATGTTAATTTTTAAAAACCGATATAAATTGGATTAGATATTTATTTTACTTTCAAAGCATTTAATTCAATCTAATCCAACCTCTATTTATATTACTTATATTATATATATTTATATTATTAGTCCAAAATTGAAAGTCTAGTAATTTTCCATACACTTATAAATACCAAATAAACCTCATAATATATGTGTAATATCTATTATACTTAACTTTTCTTCACCTTTTTTTTTTCAAGACTTAGTGTGTTTCTAGATTGAGAGAGTATATTATTAATAGTCATCATCAATGAATGTAACACAATAATTAGTTGTCCAATTATATATTATTCGGTTACATACTTTTTACTATCCTTGATTTTATTAAGATCTTTAAGAAAGAACAATATGTAATTGTACAGCTAACTGTTGCATTATAGTTAATTGGTTACATCATTGTAACTTGGAACCAACTTGCCCAAAATATAGTAGAATGGATATTTATGAATTTCTCTTTTTAATTTACAATCAATTGCTTTGTTGTCAATAATTATCACAATTACTTTTAAGCTAGGGCATTTGCACATTATTTTTAGACAAAAATGATATATTAAAAAACGAGAGTTTTGGGACCTTTGTGTAATAAATATATATATATATATATGGGTATAGTTTCAATGCTTGCATCTTCAATGGTTACCCTTATATTAGCTGTTCGATATAAATTTGATAGTTAAAACAACGTGATGGTTGACAAAAATATTCTAACAATTAATGAATATTTAATTTATAAATCTTCTTAAATATGATTTGGATGGATAGCTTGTTAGTGACCTGTTGATATGGCTTTTTATATTTTTAAAAAATAATAATAATAAAATATAAATTATCGATTTAGATGATTCTTCATGATTTGGTCAATTATATGGGATGAAGCCTATTTAATTTATAAAGAGAAATATTTTAACACCTAATTAATCATTAGACCAAAATAATATTTGGTAATTGCTGCTTCACCCAAGGTGCGCTTATGTAAACTTTACAGCGGCAATGATCGATGGAATTTGGTTTAGTTGACCTTTTTCATATCAACTAACACGATTTCTTCCAACATGGCAAAAAAATGTCACTTTTTTTTTTTATTTATTTGCTCAGGTAGGAAAAAGCTTAAGGCCGTAACACATATTTACGTGGAGAAAGGAAAAAAAAAATAGTTTACTGCCTTCCAAAAAAAAATGAGAAAGAAATAATAGAATAGTTAGCATATAGTTTAGTTTTTCAAAACTTTTTCTTGCAACATTTTACTGTTTTTTTTCCTTATAGTTGTTAAGTTTGTTTCTTATGGTTTTAATAGAAGGTCGAGATGGAATCTGAAGTGGATTGAAATGAAATGGAGGATATATATATATATATGGAACACGAGATTGTGAATATTGAAAAAGGAATTCAGCATAATTAAAAGGTTGAAAAGCTATTCATCTTCCTCGGATCCAAAAAGATTGAAAAAATACAATGTGATAAAAGTCTCATAAAAAATATGTGACTTGAATGTTACAACTTCTTTAAGGTAAATAATATTTTATTTGAAGATTTTAAACTCAAAAATACATTTGGGGCGAAGGATAAGGAGGTGTTGGAATACATCTCCGCAAAGTCCGTGAAAGGACAGTAAGTTTTTTTTTTTTAATCTTTTTTTTCCCCTTCCTATGAATATATATATTTTTTCCATAATCTTATAGCAAGTACAATTATGATGTAGAGGGAGTTGATAGTGGAGACTGATGTTCTTTACCTTACGACTATGCGTTCTAATTTTCCATACCCTAGTCCTAAAAAAGATTAGAAGTAGCAATAAATTTATCCTTTTATTTTACACGAAAGTTTATAATTTGATATCGTTCAACAAGAATTTCAAGTTAGTGATCGTGTTTAAGTGATTTTTTTACATATATTTTGAAATATAGTTTATTGCTATGATTTCTGCATTATTGACCAAGGATGAGAGTAGCAAGACTAGTAGAAAAGCTAGAGGATAGTATCTGCCGGGAAGAATTACGGTGACTTTTGGTTATTTTTTAACGATGAATCTCTGATACAACTCATTTATAATTTTAACTTTTTTTTTTTTGGCAGAAAGATACATTGCCTTGGAAAAATTTGCTGCTTCACAAATGTTGGGACAAAATGCATTACTATAAAAGGTTTATTGGTTGTCCAATTATCTATTTGCTCATTAATATTCAACACTACACACTAACAAATAGTAAGTGTATAGTATCGGTACAAAATGAGGTTAGTTGTGGTGTTAAACCACTGGTGTTGTAACCATTTTTTCCTTGTTTTTTTTTTTATTTCCAACGCCCACATCTACAACCAGCTACAGCCAGTTTTCCGGTAAATTCTTGGACTGGTGGCAATGCAAACACGTAGGGTCCCAGTCCCCTAAAATTTTGCTAGAAAACATCAGAAACGACTATAAATATGAGAATCAGACTTTCAGCTAACTCATACACCAAAGACATCCATATAACCAAGAAAGACAACTCCTAAATACTCTTGACCATAAGCAAGAATCTCCTTTCTTTGAGATCTTTCCAGAAACATGGCAGCACCATCTTCCTTGACATTTCAGGTGAAACGTGAAGATCCCGAATTTATCGTACCAGCAAGGCCGACACCCCACGAGCTAAAGCTGCTTTCCGATATAGATGATCAGGAAGGCCTTAGGTTTCATGTTCCTTTCATTTTCTTTTACAAGAGTAACCCTTCAGTGGAAAGGAATAATGACCCCGTTAGTGTCATAAAAGAAGCACTTGGTAGAGCTCTAGTTTACTACTATCCATTTGCTGGAAGACTCAAGGAAGGATTTAACAGGAAACTAGTGGTGGATTGCACTGGAGAAGGGGTGTTATTCATAGCAGCAAGTGCAAACATTCGGCTTGAGCAATTGGGTAGTAGTATTTGGTCTCCTTTTACGCATCTAGACGAGTTTCTGTACAATGTTCCAGGGTTTGATGGTGTCCTGGGTTGTCCTTTGTTGTTGATTCAGGTTTGTCCTTTGATTTATATTCATATATATTTTACATATTATATTTAAAGTACGTGATTTAATAGCATGAACTTAGATTAATAATGAAAGTCTATTACTTTATTAGTAAGGACTTTTTTTAGTCTGAAATTTTATTGATAAGGATTTTTTGCTTAGTAGTTTTGATTTTTTTTTATAGTTCAAATTGACAATGAAATAGTACCAGCATTTCATATTGAAAAAAAAAAAAAAAAAAGATTCGTTTTGCCTTTTGATTTTTAAATAATGAAAAAAAAATCGTTAGAAAAATAATGTATGCCCTATTTTTCTGGTGAATTCAGCCACTGGTTTCTTTTTTTTTTAAGGGGTCCACTGATTTCGAGCTTTCAATCTCTTCTTAGCGTTTTTTTTAAAGAAAAAAGTTTTTTTTTTTTGTTTGAAAAAAGGTATGTAAAATCTTACACTCAATTACAACCTCGCTCCCCTCAAAAAAAAAAAAAAATGTTACAGCCTCTTTGCTCCTTACTTCTCCTCTCAAGCCTCCTCTCAAGTTTTTGGCAGAATTCCAATCTTTCTTCAAAATAATATTAGTTGCATTTTTAAAAAGTAAGCCTTATTCCACTAAAAAAAGCAAGCTTTATCAATTAATAGTTTTATTTTCAAATAAAATAATAGTAATTACACTTTTCTCGGTTAATGCTTTTGTTTAACCTCTAACCAAGATATACTTTTTCAATATTTCATCTACAAAAAAGCTTTCAAGAGCAAAGTAGTTTTACAGTTGAAGAAATTTGCTTGAAAAATAACTTTATGTATAGAACCATTTATCGTGAAAAAGTTAAATATTTTTGTTATCTAGTTATCATAAGATAGAGGCCAATTATAAAATTTTCAAAAAAAAAATTATATATTAGGTCATACTTTTAAAAGTTGTGTTTATTTATATTGTATTTAAAAAGTTTATGTCACACTTTTATTCATATTATATATTAAATTTTTCTACAATTAAACATGTGTGACATTTATAAAATATAAATCTTCACAAGAACATTTACAAAAATTTTAGTAAATTTCCGCCAAGGCCCTCCATTTTCTGGAGCCAGCCCGTGAAGTTTTCTGTTCTTGCTTTAAGGATATCAAAACGGCCTTTGAAGGTAAGGAAGCATGGAGATAAATATCTATTATAAAAATACGCTTTATTCAAATTAATTTTATGCTAAGATATTAGATGTAGTCAAATAACATCAAAATAAAATTAAAAAAAAGTAATATACGAAAGTGAAAGAGCCTGATTCAAATATAACAGTTCAAAATGAAGCATTATAGCCATTAGGGTATTTTAATTCCATACTTCACAATAAAATTTCAAATATCCTTTCTTAGACTAATAAATTGCTTCTTACACCTAAGTTTTTTTTTTTAATTTTGTGTTTGTCCATAATTCAAAAATTGTCAAAAAAAAAAAAAAGAGAGAATTATAGTATCAAACTACTAGAAGTTCTAGAGACACATCTGCTATAAAATTATTTTATTATTTTGTTTCTCATATTAGTTACTTAGACTATATCCAATACAAATGCAAATTTCAATGCCAATTTTATATTTGAGACAAAAAATATAAAAATGGCATATTTTGTTTGTTGTTCTATTTTATATTCTGATGCGTAGTGATATTTTCAAATGCCATAAAATTTTTACTTCTTAAAAATTAACAAATAAGAAATTTGTCATTACATATTAAGAAAGTCAACAAGTTAACTGATATTTAAGCAACTAAATGCCATATTTAAGAAATTATTTGCATGATCTTACGTTCAGCACCAAGTACAATGGTATTTGTCAAATTTGACTTAGCATTACATTGGCGAATAATTTTGTTATCCATATATTAAAATTTTACATTAGATTGGAGATAGTACTCTTAAAGTTAGTTGATATTAATTTTCAAATTCAATGACCAAATTATGAAGGAAATAATTTCAATCAAGAAAAGCACGCCAAAACCCTTATTTTATTTGCTTTTTTTAAATCGATGTTGTGTTCTATATAATATAATATGACTACTTGTCTAAACAATAGATGAATTTGTTAAGGGTCTCTACCCATTACTAGGTTTCTCTACCTTAAATTACCATAGATGTTCTTCTGTAGTTTTTGATTGTATCGTTTGAAAATGACTTTTATCTGTCCCTATGAAGGTGACTAGGCTAATGTGTGGAGGTTTCATCTTGGCTCTACGCCTCAACCACACAATTTCTGACGCCTTTGGATTGGTCCAATTACTGAAAACCATGGCAGAGATGGCAAGAGGTGCAAAAATTCCCTCTATTCCACCTGTTTGGCAACGGGAGTTGTTCAATGCCCGAATCCCACCAAGAATAACTTGTTCCCACCACGAATTCCAAGTCCAGGAGTACCCAAAATCTGCTTCCAACGGCTCTAACTTGACCAATAATAATATTCTCATCCAACGATCTTTCTTTTTTGGCCCCAATGAGATAAAAGCAATTCGTAAACATCTTCCACCAAACTTTCCAAAACATTGTTCCCAGTTTGTGTTACTAACGGCTTGTCTATGGAAATGTCGAACTTCCGCGCTCAAAATCAACCCGGAGGACGAGGTTCTCATGTGTTCTTTAGTTAATGCGCGTGGCAAGGACTTGAGTAGTGCATTGAGTTTGCCTTTGGGATACTACGGCAACGCCTTTGTGCATCCAGCTGCAGTCACCAAGGCCGAAGATTTGTCCCGAAACTCATTGGAGTACGCAGTCGAGTTGGTGAAAAAGGCAATAGCTGAGGCGAATGAAGAATACTTCAGATCGGTTGTGGATTTTTTGGCGACTAAAGGACGGCCTTTGTTTAAAATGGTGGGGAATTTCATCATCTCCGACAACAGACATGTTGGGTACGAGGAAGTTGACTTCAAGTGGGGCTCGCCGACATATGCCGGAATTGCAACGTCCTTTCCAGTTATCAGTTTTTATATGCGGTGCAAAAGAGGAGGAGAGGAGGGGATTGTGGTGCCTATATCGTTGCCCCTGTTGGCCATGGAGAGGTTTCAACAAGAGCTAAAGAAAATGATCAGTACCTGAGCTAAGCTAGGATTTGACGAGTCCAGCATCATTGTTATTTTATTGGAAAATATTATTAAGGTGTGATTAGATTAGTGCTTAAGGGTAATACCAAATGTTATGTATGAATTAGCTACGTTGTTAATCGCACTTGTTTAAACATATTAATAAGGTGTGATGGTGAAATGCAAGGGTGAACATCTCATTACACGTGTACACAAATTAGGAAGATCTTGTAATTTTCGCTTGCAATAATTAGCCTCTATGTTTACACCTCATGATCTCGGTTGATATTTTATTGGGGATTTTCTTCGTTTGCGTCTTTTCAGCTTCCAGAGGAGACATAACAAAGAACTTTTCTTCGTAAAGTAACAATAAGTCTTAACATCATGTCTGTTATGCTCATTATACACTCTCAAGTCACAACAGTTCACCTCCATTCTACCAAGGTTGCTTTTAAACTAAACGCACTTTCTATTCCCTGCTTTATGTCACAGATTTTTTTCTTACAATCCTTTAGACGTGACGCATAATCTTTCCGGCAATGCAACAATTTGACTTTACCTAAACCAATTAGTCACCAGAGAAAGGTTATATGGAGAATTTCACACCCTCATCATCGGCCGAAGACCCCTTGAAGAGTGCAAGCTTCCCTTTCTGCTCCAGAAGCTTCAAAGCTTGCATTAGAACCGTGCGGTCGATGCCGTGAAGATCTGCGGTAAAAAGGGAGCAAGGCTCTAAGCTTCTAACCTCATTGTTCTGTTTTAGTCCATGATTTCTTCCATTATCAACACTTGATCAGATGAGTCGGGTGGTTTCTTGAAAATCAGCGCATAAACAATTCCCAAAGAAAGTAAATCAGAAACAGTGACTAATATTTTCAGTAAATATTACAATTTACAATTAAAAATAGCATCCAACTGTCAAAACGTGTATTACATCCACATGGAACACGCCTCTTCAGCGAATATAACTTCGTCTTCAATATTCGGAATGGATCACAACAAAAATTTTAAAGTAAGGACCGACATTTTGGAATAAAGACTGCAGAACAGATTGTGTTTCTAGAGTGCTAGCAGCACTCTCTTTCTCACACTCTCATTTGGACTCTCCGTATTTATTGTTTGACAAGTGAATTCCACTATCTTTTTTTTTTTATTTAAATAATAATTTATCATATTAGTGAATTCCACGTGTCAAAGAATTAATGCAAAGAGTGCAAAATAGAGTGAGAAAGAGAATGTAATCGGGCGAACTTAAATTGTAAAACCATGTGCTGATCAATCGCCAGCGAAGAAGCACCTTAAATTGACCTTTTTATTGATATGCACAACTGGTAATTGAAATGCACTTGTACTAGGAGTTTTATCAATCAATTCTGAGATTAACTGGAGCTTGGTAATAAATGCAGCTGAAATTATACCTGTTCCTCTTGATTCAATCCCTGAACGTATTTCCTCAACTGTCATAACCGAGTCTTCCAGCCCATTATCTTTCACCTAATCATGTAAGAAAACAAATTTATTCTGAAAATTATGTATTACTAGGTTATAACGTCCAGATTGATAGTAAAATTCGCACTCGATTTTACTCATAAAGTTAAGAATAATGTCAGCCCACTCTTGAATCCGGAGCCAGAGAACAAGACATTTCCTGTGCCCTTTATCCAACCATTCTGCTCGGCCTGTTAATAAAAATATAAAAATAATAGAGGAATGAACTGAAAATGAAAAAGAGAGAAAGAAAGAAAAAGAAACTGATAAGAGACTAAAAAATAGTATAAAACAAAATAAACCTTCTGAGACTAAGGCTGAGAGAAAAGCTTCCCTGGCTTCATGACTGAGAGATCCTGAACTATCCAAATTACACGTAAGAGACTAAAAAAGTGAGGCAAAAACTTTGCGAAGGACAATAAATTGATTGTTTGAACGTATATGACAGTCCCCTTTTCCTTGAACAGTTTTGGTTGAGGAGATTGGAGAACAAGAGTGGGAATGATAGATCATCAATGTGCCATTTTAACAAAGTGGGTAATGCAGCAAAAATTTCATAATTTCAACATGAAACTTGAACTACAAGACTATACAATACGTTCAATTTAAACAACTTCTAAAACCAAGGGGAGAAGCTTAATCCAATTAATACACCTTTTACACTTGGATATGTGAGAGATGCGTGCACGTGCACATATATGCAATCTTAGCTAGGGACTGGCATGAGAATTGAAAAGCCTTTTTATCATTAGTATACCAAGAGCATCAATTTCGTGAACAACTGAATCTCAATAGTTTGATTCAAGATGCAACAAGTCAATCAAATTAAGGCTCGAACATCAGTTTATAGAAAATTTATTTCCCGTCTAAAGATGAAGTGCTGTTCGATGCACCCATTTATCAAAATTGCCTAATTTCATTGCTTATCATATATTATGTTTCCGCTGAACCTTTTTCATTTGTTCTTTCGGAACTAAAGCAGAGCACCCTAATTATGATTCTAACTACTCACAAACCCCTCAAAAAGGTTATTCTTGCATATCATTGGAAAAGAAGACCATTCTACGATCTGAGACCCACAATAAACAAGGTATAGTATGTAGCACTTCCGCTAGAAAAGATCCTGGCCGAATACAAGAGTGTAAAAGTTTTTGAACATTCAACAACAAGATTCAACACTCTAATTAGATAGAACCAAACAAGAAAATCAAAACCTACTTTCAATTACAGGGTTTGAAAATAGAGGAAATTCTTCTTCCGATCTGATCACAAATATCTTTTGGAATCGACAGTATCCCAGAATAAGTTCCTTCCAGAGCTGTACCTGCTTCTCACGTATATCCCTCACTGGCTGCAAACTGAAGACACAAGAAACCAAATGAAGATCAATAATCAAGAACACGTGTGCAAAAAAAAGTTACAAAAATCGCGATGAAATGAAAGTAAAACCGAAAAATTCCTATTTGCATATCTTCTGCATCCATAAATTTCACGTTATTGATGAAGTATCATATTAGTTAAGGGAAATGTCCTATAAGAAAGCAATAAATTTACAATTTATACAATCTCCAGACAAATAAATGAATTACAATAAACAATCTCCTAATAAAATGCCCTTCAGCTAAATATAGTTAGATTCAAAGGAGATTACGTGAAGTAAGGAGGGTAATTGAAGAAGTGGGGTAGCTTAAAATTACCCAATTTCTGCATCTCTTAGGTCCTCCTGAAAAAAAAAAAACAAAAGGGCAATCGCATTTTCATTACTGGAAGAATCAGAACATAGAACGAAATTATGAGCTTCTAACACCAAAAAAAATTATAAAATAATACTATTCCACAAGCAAAAAATAACCATCAAGCAACATTTCGAGCCGAGAATTTAAACAGAGAGAGAGAGGAAACCTGATAGCGAGAGGAAGAAAAGCCGATTTGATGGAGAGCTTCTGACGATGATGTCGAGAATCGACGGCGAACAACAACAAGACTACGATGGCGATCGGCAATTTCTCGGCGAAGTATATTTAAGAGAGAGAAAATCGAGAAAGGGCGCAAAAGGGCGCTCTGACGGGGATAATTTGAAAAGAGGGCAAAAAAAAAAAAAAATTCCAATTGCGGAAACGATTTTTTTTTTTTCACTAAAAAACAAGTTTTGTTGGACGGAGAAATTGTCCTAATTTTTTTTAAAAAGATAAAGAAAAAGACTGTAGCAAAATAAAAAACTTAAACAAGATGTAAAAAAAAATTTGAGTTGTTTTCATGCTTAAAAAACCTTTTTTTTTGTGCCAAAAATTGATTAAAAAAATGTCATTAACAAAAAAATTTTTTCCCAAAAAGCCATTTTTAAAAATCCCCTGCGGTGACGGGAGCCTTCAATATTTTCCCTTTTTTTTTGCTTTTATTTTGTTTCTTTGACAAAACTATAGAGAAACCTTTCGTGGCCGTTGGATCATAAGTTTATGCAAAAAGGGGATAAAAAGTTGCTAAAGACTTTTTTTTAAAGTATTTTGGAGTATTGATTGGAACTAATTTTGATTAAAAATGCTATAACATATAAAATTTTTATATTATAATAAGTATTGGTTGTAACTCATATTGTTAAATACCATTTCCCATTTTCTTTTTATATTTTTGTTTGAAGAAAATACCTAAAACACCCTATGTGTTTTGCTTAAATACTACTTTTGTCTCTTTTATTATTAAAATACTCAAAATGCCTGTGTTTTATTAAACATCCCTTTTTTCTTATTATGAAAATACCCAAAACAACCTATATGTTTTCAAAATCATAGTGCCATACTCAAAATACCCTTAAAACAATTAATTTTTGAAAAATTGCAAGATTATGCTTCTCACTATATGTTAAATATTATTTTAAATATAACTTGACTTAAAATTAAAGAAGATATAATTTAAAATATTCAAATAAATATTTTAACTAAGCAAATAATTTGATTATTTTAAGAGTTTCTAACTTTTTAACAGTGATTTTATTAGGTATTTTGGTTTAATAATGTTTTAAATTGTATCCAGTAAAGATTAAAAATTTTAGTTTTTTAAGATGTTTATTGAAAAATAACAAAATTTATTGGAAACAAAAACACATATATACAAAATAACCTTTTAATTAATATATCCTCGGAAGGATACCTTGATATTTTTAAAACATTAATTGCTTGAGGGATAATTTGAGTATGATTTTGAAAATAAAATAGATATTTTGAGTAACGTGATAATAAAAGCAGTAAAAATGATATTTAAGTAAAACACAAATGGTATTTTGGACATTTTCACTAATCTCATTGTTAATTGTGCAATGATATTTTGACATAAAATTGATGATTTTAGATATTCTAAAAATATGTATTGTATAATTACCGTCTTCATACAGTAATATTTCTTAAGATGATAAGCAAACGAAATAATATTATAATTTTATAAATGTGATTTTTGCTAAATCTAAATTTCAACAAAACTAAATTAATTGAAAAAGTAAAACTTGTTAAATTAATCAAAAAAAGTTTAAAAATTCCCTAGTATAAGTCTAATAAACAATTTTGAAAAAAAAAAAAAACGCACATACTAAATGAGGCTGACGACTAACTGAGGTGAGCTTGCTTTCACGATTTGGGAGGCGCTATTGTTGGGTCTACCGTCTACCACTACAATTTGAAAGAGGGTGCTAGTTCTTCGTCACAATATGGGGGCATTAGTTCACTTTTGCTGAGCGCAGAGCATGGTTGGCAAATAGGGGATGCTCGTTGTTGTGATGGCAGACGGCCATCTGTTTCCTTTCGCTTTCATTTTCTCCACGTTCGTTCCCTCTCGCTTCTGGTCCTACAAGGGTGACAAAATTCCGGCTAGGGATGTCAATAAGTCCCTACAATCTAACCTGGCCTAATAAATAAATTGGGTGGAGTGTCAAAACCAAATGGACCCTGCTACCCTTAAAAAATGAGAATAAAAATATCTTTTCATTTAGAAGGTTAATTAACTTTCAAAAATAATTAAAATTAAACTACTTTCTCTCCTTAGCAAAATAATAAAAAAAATTACTTTTTCACTCTAAAATTACAAAAGCCGACACATGTGGGTTCAAAGTCTAAAGATCCAAAACTTCATACCTATAATTCACTTGCTACAATCCAAATCCATTCACGACAACAAAAATCCAACTAATGAATCGTGAAAATAGAGACTTGGAAGCATAGGTAGGAGAAGAGGGATGGCTGGATGCGACAAAAATGGACACACAGAGGACAGATAGACGACAAACTATGTAAAGACGATGGCAGCCAATTGCCTAAAGAAGAAGGTGAGGATAAAGAGTTAGGGTCAAGTTTTTGACAATTCCAATTTTGAAAATTAATAGAAACAACATCTGGAAAATGGAAAGAGTAGTTTATCAAAGTTGGTTTTAAAAACAAATTAAAAAATTAAAAAAAAAGATAAATAAGTAACAGGGCGGGTTTTGGCTGGCTTAAAAAGTAGGTCTTAACCTGCACCACGAATCAAATATTGCAAGTTAGACCTGGCCCACTAGAGGTGGTTCAGGTCAAGGCACCATTTCTCCCACCCCATTGACATCCTTAATTATGGTGAAGTATTTGGGAGGACAGGGTTGGGCTGGTGGGAGACTTCATTGATCGTGGCTAAGAATGGTTGTTCACATGACATCATGGGAGGACAGCTATATACGATGGTCAATTAAGGTGTAGTGGGTCTATGACTTTGGATGAGTCAATGGTGTTGGTGGCAGTGCGTCGACAAAGGCGGTGATAGTGGTGGTGGTTAGGTGTTAAAATTGGGTTTTGTGAGTTTTTGATGTGTTTTATTTAGTATTCATATTCTTAGCAAAATAAATAACACCATGTTCAAGAGGTTTCAGATTACTTTGAAATGAGTGAAAGTGATTATCATGAGTTTTATTTCCCTAAGATTACAAAAACCCGCCTAGTTTGGTTCTGTGCTTGGGAAATGATTTTTCATGATACTAACTCAGAAAATTATATTATAAAAATAGATTTTGATTAACTTTTTTTCCAAGTCTTATTAGGCTGATTGGTTTTTGGGTTTTCATTTTTATGAGATTGGATCAAGCCCATCATTCACCACATACCTTATGACTATAAATGAAATGCAATTAATTTTATTTGTGCAAAATTACTCTTATTGTTGGATTAAGATTTTTTATTGTAATTTAGACTTTTTTGTTTTAACCAAACACAACATTTGTGTTGCATAAAAAGCCAATTGGCAAAATGATAAAAAAAAGGTTCTTTTATTAGTAAAACGACTTTTCAAACATTTTAGTTGGCAAAATGATTTCTTCTTTTATTAGTTCATTTAGACTTTTTTGTTTTAACCAAACACAACATTTGTGTTGCATAAAAAGCCAATTGGCAAAATGATAAAAAAAAGGTTCTTTTATTAGTAAAACAACTTTTCAAACATTTTAGTTGGCAAAATGATTTCTTCTTTTATTAGTTCATTTAGTACATAGGTTTAAAATGGTATAGTTTTAGACTTTATAGTTTGAACTCATAGTTTTGAACCTATGTAGTTTAAACTGTAGTTTTAAGTTGGTATTTGGGATGTGAAGGTTTAAAACAGAAATAAAATATCACATTAAATTGGTGTTTGGAAACTATGGTTCATGAATAAAAAAAAGAATGAGAATGGTTTTTATTTTAAAAAATCGTTCAAAACTATTAAAATTTAAAAGGGGACAAGTTTTCAAAACTAACAGTTTAGCTTGTTTCAAAGCGTACTAATCATTTTGAATAATTTATCAAAGTCTATATATCAAATGCTTTGTAAATAACTTAACAAACTAATTAAATAAGGCTAGTCTATATATATGTATAACATAAAATGGCATGGAAAACAACCCGGAAACTCAAAGCCTTTCTCTCTTCACAAGCTCCTTTCTTCTTAAAACAAGCATGGTTCCTCATTCATGTTTCTAGACACCACATTCCCACCTAAAGATCGAGATCCAAAAAAATTAAAGAAATTCAGCTCAGCCTCCATATGGAAGATTGCTTTAAAAAGGACAAAAAATCCAATTTCTTGCTAAAGTTTTGAGAGTTAGTAATCGACTTAGGTTTATTTTATAAGTTAAGTTTTAAAGGTTTAATTGGAATTGTATACTAACACTTAGGCTAAAAATAAGCTTTTGTGTGAAAAAACAAAAAAAAAAAAATGGTTTCAGAGATTAGCCAAAGGTTGAAAATGATTGAAATTAGAAAGAGCAGAACAACCTGAACATGTTATTCTAATTAGACATCACTTATTTAGGGAGCTCTTTTTGCTCATTCAAGGATTTTACTAGATTGTTTGGAAAGTTTTCTCAGTTGTTCAAGGTTGTTTAGATATTAATGTTTTTAATAATGATATTTGGAATTGTATGCTTACACTTAGGCTATAAATAAGCTTTTGTCCAATAAAAAAGAGGAAATAGTTTTAGGGCAAAGGTTGAAGCTGACTGAAATTGGAATGACTAAAACAACCAGTAGAGGTTATTATAAGCAGATATTAGTTGTTCCTAAAGTTTTATGGGTTGTTCAGTGATTTAATTAAGTTGTTCAAAGAGTTTTCTTAGTTGTTCAGGATTGTTCAGATATTAATATTTTTAATAATAATCTTATATATTATATTTTATCAAATTATATGTTTTTGATTATTTAATTTATTAATTTATACATAAATTTATTGTAGGTATGGATCACATCTATATTTTTGTGGACTACAAGGGAAAGTTGAAAAATGTGGATAACAACTTTTAGGAGTGGGTTGGAAGTGGTTGGATTATGCTGGATGAGTGAATTAGAGTAGTTTCACATAAACAATGTGGTTGAATCTTGTGTTTGTTTCATTAGTTTTGAACCTAAGGCTTGGTTCAAAATCTTTTCTCTTTTTTTTTTTCTTTTTTAATTTATTTTTTTTTTATCGTGAGACAAAACACATCAGTAAAACAGATTTGAACCAAAAAGTTTTGGTTCAAACCCCTCGGAACAGACACATGCAAATGTATTATCAGTTGCGTCTTCTTTCTTTGGCTGAGATTGAGATATATTGACATAGAAGTTAAATGGACATTAGGCTAAAAATTGAATTTACTTGGCGTGATTAAGGCGTCGTGAAACTTTTGCATTATTTGATTCACCTTTGTTTTGCCACAACCAGCGCTATTAGCCTTTCGCTCATTTGTCCCTTAGTTTGTTCCCAGCTCAAGGATGTCCACTAGTGTGTGATATTCCATTGCCCTTTTTGGTTTTTGGTCTCTTTTGGTTTGTCTAACGTTGTAAAAAAAAAACGGAACATTTCCAGTCCACGTCATAAAAAAGGGAACATTTTACTAATTTTCAGGGTTTAAGCAGAAGGATGACATATTGTTTTGTTTTTGTTCCCTTTTTTTGGTTCTTTTTTTGTCTAATTATGTTTTTTGAAAAACAAAGCAAAACAAATAGACCATGTTTTGATTATGAAAATGATTTTCCTTCCATCATTTATTAAATTAGTTAAAATAATACAAACCAGTATTAAAATCAGTAATTTTTTAACAAACCAGACGATATATTCAGCTGTATATATTTCAATAGTAGCTCTCACAACGCATGTATCAATCCTCACAAAGCGTGTGGCCGTGTGGGGACTCCAAATAATCCAATATATGAACCTCAATTTCCAAAGTATAACTGGCACAAAATAATTACAAAAAAAAATAGTACAAAATAATTATGGGATGCCAGGGAAAGTAAAAAAAATTACTTTAGGAGGAAATTTTTGTAGTTAATCCTTACTATTTTAAAAATAAAATAAAAAAGAGGCACTTTTGAAAAGTTAAAAAAAGAGGGTATTTGTAACAAGTGGTATGCTTTAAAAACATTCTGTATAATTTTCTCAAAAAAAAAAAAAAAAAGCAATTGAGCTCATTTCACCAAGAATATTTTTTTCCCTTCTTTTTTTTAATTGCTAAATAAAAATACCATGGGTTTGTTGATGAAGGAGGTGAGTTTGCTAATGAGGAAGACAAAAAATGAGAGAGTGGAAGGAAGAAGAAAAAAAGAGAATATTAAAATGTGCTAAGGTGTATGTATTTTTTAGACTTGTTTTAGACCATATGATTAACACTCTAGATTATGAATCTCATCTATTGAGAAATTTTAGAGAGTCTCATAGTAGTCACTAGTCACTCCCATATATTAAAATTAGAAGACTACTTTGTGCACTAGTAGTGAAACTATCTTTGAGCTACTTGTAATTCGCAAATATTAGTAGATTCTAGTTGCTAGAGTTATTCACCTGGATTAAGGAAAAAGAAAAAAAAAATCGTGAATCATGTCTTGAAACTAAAATTGTGTACCCTTCAAAAAAAAAAAATCCTATAGTTGTACGCGTACACGATTGGTGTCTATGAATCCATTTGTCTTAGGAGTTTGAATCATGATGATTTGAATTTTGTAGCTTTGAGATAGAAAGTCTAAAAAGCATGGTTTGAAACTAGAATATGAACTGATGTACTTTGAATGTATAAGGGTTTGTTTGGTGAATGGTGTGATTTAGACTTTATAATTTGAGCTGTAAGTTTTAAATAGTGTAGTTTAGTTAAGGGTTTTGAACTAGCGTTTGAAATATAAAAGTTTAAAACAGGAATAAAACATTACATCAAGTTTAAAACGAGAACTAATGTTTAGAAAACTATGATTTATGAAAGGAAAACGAGAATAAAAATTGATTTTACATTAAAAAAAATTGTTCAAACTGTATGAACTTTAAGGGGGTAAAGTTTAGACTTTGGGGATTTAGCCTGTTTAAAATTGTCTCTGTGATTTAAATTGACATTAATTATTACTCCATCAAATGCCAATTTGAACAATCTCCATGGTTTGAACTATTCTTTTTTAATTTTAATTAGTAAATAGTGATTAAAAGTTAAAAAATATTAAAACAAATGTATCAAATAGTTATTAAAAATATTTGTTAATGTAGTATTTGGTAAACTCAATTCTAACTCATCAGTTTCAACTCAAACAGAGTAAAACAAAAAAATACTACAGTGTAAAGCTCACACTTGCTACAAACATATTTTAGTTCCAATTCACTTCCTCAAAACCGCATAAAAACATATTACATTTTTAACAAAAAGTTGAGTGTTTCTTTTTGGTTCAGAATGCTTGTGAAGGTGGGAGAGATGGGTATGAAATTCCCCCTTTTGTTTGAACTCAATATGTCACATCAAAAATTTAAAGTGAGAAAAGTTTTTTTTTTTTCCTTTTTTCTTACCAAACACTGCTCAACTAAGTTTTCAGGTTCAAAACACGAAAACCAAAACAAACGGGCCCCATGTTTTAACTATGGCATCAGAATTCAAAGCTGAAATGTCAAACATTCAACCATATATGAAAAGACAACATATTAATTTCTGCTGCCTGATGTTTTGTCCTTAAAACAATCACAATCACAATCACGATGTCCTTAACTTTATTGCACTTGACCTGTGCTACTTCATATATCATCAAAATTAATTATTAGTTTCGTTTTTCTTCTCAGATTCAAATCCTATGTTTTCTAGGGTGTTTGTAAATGTAGTAAAAATCATTGGTTAGAATTATTTTTATTATAGTATATGAGAGCTTTACATTATACTCAATATGTCATATCAAAAATTTAAAGTGAGAAAAGTTTTTTTTTTCCTTTTTTCTTACCAAACACTACTCGACTAAGTTTTTAGATTCAAAACACGTGAACTAAAACAAACAGGCCCTATGTTTGAACTATGGCCTCAGAATTCAAAGCTGAAAGACCAAACATTCAACCATATATGAAAAGAGAACATATTAATTTCTGCTTCCTGATGTTTTGTCCTTAAAACAATCACAATCACAATCACGATGCCTTCAACTTTATTGCACTTAATGCGTGCTACTTCATATATCATCAAAATTACTTATTAGTTTCGTTTTCCTTCTTGTATTTAGATCCTATGTTTTCTAGGGTCTTTCGAAATGTGGTAAAAATCATTGGTTAGAATTGTTTTTATTGTAGCATATGAGAGCTTTACATTGTACTCAATATGTCACATTAGAAATTTAAAGTGAGAAAAGTTTTTTTTTTTTCCTTTTTTCTTACCAAACATTGCTCAACTAACGTTTTTAGGTTCAAAACATGTGAACTAAAACAAACGGGCCACATGTTTTAACTATGGCCTTAGAATTCAAAGTTGAAAGGCCAAAAATTCAACCATATATAAAAAGAAAACATATTAATTTCTGCTGCCTAATGTTTTGTCCTTAAAACGATCACAATCACAATCATGATGTCCTCGACTTTATTGCACTTGACGCGTGCTACTTCATATATCATCAAAATTAATTACTAGTTTCTTTTTTCTTCTCGGATTTAAATCCTATATTTTCTAGGGTGTTTGGAAAGGTGGTAAAAATTAGTGGTTAGAATTATTTTTATTGTAGCATATGAGGCTTTACATTATACTCAATACGTCACATCAGAAATTTAAAGTGAGAAAAGTTTTTTTTTTCCTTTTTTTTTTACTAAACAATGCTCAAGGAAGTTATTAGGTTCAAAACACGTGAACAAAAACAAACGTGCCCCATGTTTTAACTATGGCCACACAATTCAGAGCTAAAAGGCCAAACATTCAACTATATATGAAAAGACAACATATTAATTTCTGCTGCCAAATGTTTTGTCCTTAAAACAATCACAATCACTATCACTATCACAATGTCCTTAACATTATTGCACTTGAAGCATGCTACTTCATATATCATCAAAATTAATTATTAGTTTCGTTTTTCTTCTCCGATTCAAATCCTATATATTCTATGGTGCTTGGAAAGGTGGTAAAATCATTGGCTAGAATTATTTTTATTGTAGCATATAAGGCTTTACATTGTACTCAACATGTTACATCAAAAATTTAAAGTGAGAAAAGTTTTTTTTTTCCTTTTTTCTTAGCAAACACTGCTCAACTAAGGTTTTCAGGTTCAAAACACATAAACTAAAACAAGCAGACCCCATGTTTAAGCTATGGCCTCAGAATTCAAAGCTGAAAGGCTAAACATTCAACCATATATGAAAAGACAACATATTAATTTCTGCTACTTGATGTTTTGTCCTTAAAACGATCACAATCACTATCACGACGTCCTCAACTTCATTGCACTTGATGCATGCTACTTCATATATCATCAAAATTAATTATTTGTTTCGTTTTTCTTTTCGATTCAAATCTTATGTTTTCTAGGGTGTTTGGAAAGGTGGTAAAAATCATTAGTTAGAATTATTTTCATTGTAGTATATGAGACCGTTTCATTGTACTCAATATGTCACATCAGAAATTTAAAGTGAGAAAAGTTTTTTTTTTTCCTTTTTTCTTGCCAAACACCGCTCAACTAAGGTTTTTAGGCTTAAAACATGTGAACTAAAACAAACAAGCCCCATGTTTTAACTATGGCCTTAGAATTCAAAGCTGAAAGGTCAAACATTCAACCATATATAAAAAGACAACATATTAATTTCTGCTACCTGATGTTTTGTCCTTAAAACAATCACAATCACTACCACGATGTCCTCAACTCTATTGCACTTGACGAATGCTACTTCATATATCATCAAAATTAATTATTTGTTTCCTTTTTCTTCTTGGATTCAAAACCTATATTTTCTAGGGAGTTTGGAAAGGTAATGAAAATCATTGGTTAGAATTATTTTTATTATAACATATGAGAGCTTTACATTGTACTCAATATGTCACATCAGAAATTTAAAGTGAGAAAAGTTTTTTTTTCATTTTTTCTTACCAAACACTACTCAACTAAGTTTTTAGATTCAAAACATGTGAACTAAAACAAATGGGCCCCATGTTTTAACTATGGGCTCAAAATTCAAAGCTGAAAAGTCAAACATTCAACCATATATAAAAAGACAACATATTAATTTCTGTTGCCTAATGTTTTGTCCTTAAAACAATCACAATCACAATAATGATGTCCTCAACATTATTGCACTTGATGCGTGCTACTTCATATGTCATCAAAATTAATTACTAGTTTTGTTTTTCTTCTCCGATTTAAATCCTATATTTTCTAGGGTGTTTGGAAAGGTTGTAAAAATCATTAGTTAGAATTATTTTTATTGTAGCATATGAGAGCTTTACATTATACTCAATATGTCACATCAAAAATTTAAAGTAAGAAAAGTTTTTTTTTCCTTTTTTTTTTACCAAACACTACTCAACTAAGTTTTTAGGTTCAAAACACGTGAACTAAAACAAATGGGCCCTATGTTTTAACTATGGCCTCAAAATTCAAAGCTGAAAGGCCAAACATTCAACCATATATGAAAAGACAACATATTAATTTTTGTTGCCTGATGTTTTGTCCTTAAAACGTGCACAATCATAATCACGATGTCCTCAACATTATTGCACTTGACGCGTGCTACTTCATATATCATCAAATTAATTATTAGTTTTGTTTTTCTTCTCGGATTCAAATCCTATATTTTCTAGGGTGTTTCAAAAGGTGGTAAAAATCATTAGTTAGAATTATTTTTATTGTAGCATAAGAGGCATTGCATTGTACTCAATATGTCACATCAAAAATTTAAAGTGAGAAAAGTTTTTTTTTT
>CAMOHE010026848.1:7934-21485 GCA_946598075.1 Artocarpus hirsutus
AAACCCAAAGCATATTATTCTTATTCAAAATTTTAAAACCATTCCAAAATAGGCAGCATTCATCATAATAAATATATTCTTATGAGTTTTATACCAAAATCATCATCAAACCATATCTCTAGCCTTTCTTGCAAATAATGAGGAAACTTGTATTAAATATGGAGAAAATACATACTAAAGCCAAGTTTGAATTAAAGAATCCCTACCTCAAAACTTCTTTGAAAAACACCAAAGTTTGGGCTAAAAATCAAGCTTGAATTGACTCCAAAGCGGCTTCAAATATGGCTGGGAATTATAGTTACTTGGCTATAAAGAGAGCTTTATGCCTTGTGTCTTTAGTTAGAAATTGAAGTGAAAAAGAAAAGAATAAGAAACTAGAGAAGGAAGTGGTGATGGTTGAATAAATAGGCATCAAAATAATTGAGGAGTGGGAGATTATTGTAGGTTTATCGAAAAAGTTGTATGAAGAAATAAATGAGCATTAAAAGAAAATATTATCATGTCTCCCATGGAGACTTTTAGCAAATAATGCCAACGTAATTTAGGGGGCAAATGGGGCAAGTTGTGGAAGAAGATGAAGGAAGCATTAAAAATGTGGTTGAGAGAATATATCAATGTCTCCTGGTAGTTGAGGTGAATTAATTTTATGTTTCCAAATAAAAAGGAGGCTACTTAATTGAGCATTAATGTAGCAAGACAAGGTTGGTAGAGGTGGGTGATAGGTAAATTTTGAATGTTTCTTATGGAGATTTGGTAAGAAGTTCTAAAGTGACATTTAATTCATTAAATTTTACAAAAATCATACCCATTAAAATAACAAGTGTTTCAAAATGATAGATTAGTACTCGAGATATACACTAATGCAGATTATACATATTCATCTGTTGACAGAAGTTCTACTTTAAGCTATTGCACTTTTTGAGAAAACCTTGTGACTTGGAGAAGTAAGAAGCAGAATGTATTGGCTAGATCAAGTACTGAGGCAAAACTTAGAGCAATGGCTTCAGGGATGTGTGAGTTACTATGGCTCAAGATAATCCTAGAAGACTTAAAGATCAAATGAGAAAAACCAATGAGATTGTTTTGTGACGACAAGTCTGCCATTATTATTGTCCATAATCTTATCCAACATAAAAGAACAAAAGCACATTGAAGTAGATAGATATTTTATAAAGGAAAAGTTGGATAGTGGACTAACCTGTCTACCTTACATCTCAACCAATTGTCAACTTGCAGATGTGCTTATGATGGGTTTTAACAGTATAGCATTCCAAGGACTTATTTTCAAGCTAGGAATAAAAGATGCATATTCATTAGCTTGAGGGGGAGCGTTGGAAAATAAAGATTTTTATCAGTACAGCACAAATTTCATGTTTCATTGAGTACTTTTAGAGTTGCTAAAAAAGGTATTCCTCTAAAGCACCTAAAAAAATTGCCCCAATAAAAATTGAAGCATTAAGGCTACATGCCACAACTTTTAGGTGTAGATTGATTTGTGCCACACCTAAAAAAACCATATGATTCAATGCCATATGGTAGAGTAAAAATGAAAGTAAAAAGACCAATACATCCTCACTTTCATATAAAGGGTTTTTTTTCCTCTCCTCTACTTTCCCCTTCTCCTCCTCCTCCCTCCTCCAACTGCCAGTCTTTCCCTCTTTTCGAGTTATTCAAGCAGACTCCTCACAGTAAAAGGCGCTGGCTAAATCTTTCACTCCTCCACCCTCGTTCATCATGGCAGTGCTGGTATGGAGATCCCAAACTTGAACGCCTTATACATCTTGAACTCGAACGCTAAACCTAGATCTGCCCTAGTTATGTTTCTCAAAATCAAATGTTGTCGGACTTTATTCGATCCGGTTGTGCAACAATCGCTATGGGAAAGGCGATCGTGGGTAAGGGGATAATTGGGAGTGGCACAACGAATGCAAATTTCTCTCCTTCATTGTCATAGAATAGATCTCCTCTGCTTGACAAATTCCATCACGGTTGAGAGTGCAAGCGGAGATTTCTCCCCATCGCAGCTTGGTGGAAGAGATTTGTCTCTTTTGCTCGACGGGGGTATTTCCTGTCGCCGTCGCCATTGCTGCATGAAGGAGGCCAAGGAGATTTGTTTAGATTTTTTTTTCCTATTTTTCATTTCTAAATCTGATTTTGTGTGTTTTTTTTTTAATCTAATTGTTGTGTTTGTGATGCATTTTTATGATTTCCAGGTCTCAAAGACGACCTTAGTGTCGCCAGTCTTGACGATTATCGACCAATAACAAATGCAATATATGCGGGATATTGGATACCAATTGGTAACCACGACAATATTCAAGGCAAATATCAAATACCAGCTTGTATCTATAGTGGATACCGAGGTATATTTAGAATAACAATTATAAATGTCGATGTAGCATTGACATTTTTTGCAAATATTTTTTTGGTAATTTAAATCAATCTAAACATTATTTTTATAACATTTGTGTGAGGGGCCCATCATGGAGCCAGGCCTTTCACCAGTCTAGGGCACAACATTCCTGGTACAAAACTGGCCCATTAAGGATGCACTAACATTGTAAAATCAGCCGCTTAACTGAGCTACTCGTGCGTGACGTGAGCCGTTCGATCTCTCCATCACAACTTTCGCCTTCTGTATAAAACCATATGCTTCCTAGCGGCCATATTCTCATTGCCAGCTCCTTCGCCCACTTCTGCAATTAGGGTTTCTCTCTCCTCTCCAAACTCCGCCATATTCTTTTCCACATAAATTAACTGTTTTGATGCCTAAAAAGTTAATTTTTTGATGCCTAAAAAAAAAAATCATTGACTAAATTAAATTTTTTTGAAAAAGTTACTTTTAAAAAACCCCCTATTTGAAGCCAAAGATAAAAATTTTCCTCTCACTATCCAATGCATGCTTTTTTTATGTTGTATTTGAGCGTTGGGAACTACTTAAGGTGTTTGATTAGTGGTAGGAACTATTTTGTGAAACTTTTATATTGTAATAATTTTTTTTTATTATAACATGCGAGAGTTTTATATTATTCATAACTAAATTTGTGGTGAAATGAGGGGTTGTCAAAACCATTTTTTCTTTTTTGTTTTGTAGATTTATTGCCATTGGTTTTTTAGTCTCTTTCAGATTAAAAAGCTTAGATTAGGGAATTTCTCAACTAAAACGTTGAATGTAGATACATTTTTATTAACGACTAGAATCTTGAACTTGATTGGAGATGGGATGGACTTTGTTTATGAGTATTGGATCATAAAATGGATGGATTCGTGGATCATTAAATAAGCTAAAATTGGCACCAAACAAAAAAACCAAAATAAATGCTTAGCCTTAAAAACGTCAAAGACAATGGCGCTAAGAGCTTTTCTGGTTGGTGGGGATGTGAGACGAGGGAGAGGAGTTGGGGATTTGTGTAGTGATTTTGGTTCCGTGGATGTTTCTTAGTACAAAATAGTTGATAGAATGAAATAATGGCTCGTTTGGTTTCGTTCTTAAAATTTTTAAAAATATTTTTGCACGTTTTTTTATATAAAAATTTTAAAAATACTTTCAGCAAAATTTTTAAAAAAACACTTATTTTTTAAAATAAAAATATTTTCATATATTTTAAAAACAATACTAAATGACCCCAACACATATAGGACGTTTAGGATAGTAGTTTAAACAATCATTTTGAATTTAAAAACTGTAACATAACATGTAAGATATTGTGTAGTTTTTTTGGTAATATATGAGAGTTTTATACTATTTATAGTTTAAACTAATGTTTTAAATTATTGTTTCAAACACCCTAATAGTTTTGTGAGAACCAAGATTAAAAAAATTATTTAAAAAAAAAAAAACAATGAACCAACGTTCTGGGACCCAATGTTCTTACTTGGTGTAGATTAGTTGGCGTTGGGTTTCTCAACTTGGGTTGAAGTCCAACCCCTTGCCTCAAAACCAAGTTAATGCCCATGTTGACAATACATGCACGCTGCAAAACTAATGGCTAGACTACCTTCAACTTAGTACTTCAAAGTACAATTGATTTTGCATTAAAATGATGTAACTTTCATAATTTTGTTCTTCATCTCTAACAAGTAACTTTAAATCTTACCTAAGACCTATAACTTAAAATTCTTCTCTAAAAAAAATATTTCATTTATCTTCCTTTTTATTAATTATCAACAATTAATCTATTCCGCCAATTTATATGTCGTTTAACATATTATTTGATTATTATTTGATTCTCCAAATTAGTATATTTATATTAATTCAAATTATTTCATTATAAATGTTAACATAAATAACATTGATAATAACATTGAAAATAATTTTAATTAAACAAAATCAATAAATTAAAAAAATGATACAAAGAGTGATTAAAAAGTATATAATAGGGTAAAATTAGAATTACAAAAATATAAAATGGGTCATTTTTTATTATTAAACTCTTAAAAACCTTTACGATTTAAAAAAATAAAGTAGGTGTCAAGTGAATAGTATGGCTCTATATTTTTTGTGTTTTACTGTTCAATACACCATTTGGGAGTTACCGTTTGCAATTAGGTTGGAGCCCAAAAGCTACTCCATATGGAGTTATTCTCCTCCAATATTTCAAACCTGGTTGGAGATGTCTTTATATTCATTTATGCCACAAAAAGTTTATAGGATAAGGATGCCACGTCACGTCATTATGTTATATTTAAAAATACAAAATATATCTTTAAGGTAACCAATTAGTATTCAACATTTGTCACGATTATCAATCAATATTTAATATCTGCGTTGGTTATCTATTAGTATCCATTGCAGTTATTGGCCAATAACTATCAAGATCGATAGCACCATGGCTATCGTTGTCACAAAAAATTCACAAAACTACACAAAATTCAGTCACAGTTACAGTTGGGAGCCCTTGCGTGGGTGGTTACGAATCTACTGCTTTGTGGTGTTATCACAACATTACTCACCAGGATCATGAAGGTCCGTTTGCGAAAGTCGCGACCATCTTGGGGCGTACTAGTCGGATTGAGTTTACAACCACCATGGACCATTTGCGACCTTGTTGATATGCCACTGCAATTCCATCAGGACTTCACCTTGTCGTCGACCGCTAATAGAGGTCACGACCAGCAACGTATCCAACCCCATCGTGACCCTGTCGCGACAACCTTATTGCGAACTATCGTGACCCATTGCCGATGGAAAGGGTGCAATAGAGATCCTGTCGTTTGCCAAAGCTCGTGACGAACTAGAGATCCTAAATTACTCAAATCTCCATTGCCACCGCCATAGATGCTGTTGTGTTTCATACCTACCCTTTGTGAATCCATCGTGGTCGCAACCTTTGCTCGCGAATCCCTCACCAAGGTCAGAATCTGTCACCAAGGTCGCAACCACCATTGGTCATGCTAGCAGCGACTGATTTCGAAGAAGGGACAACAGTGGTGCTCGTAGGGCGAACTTGACCTATTTTTCTTCTCTTTTTTTCTTTTTTTTAGGGGAACCTGATCGATTTTCGACGGAGCTCCTTTGGTGAATGTCGGCGGGGCGTTTTTGTTTATTTCTTTGTTAATTATTAGGCTTTATCATTTTAATTTTATTTTTGATTACATATGGGCAACCCTATTGTTATTTGGTGGAGTTGAATCTTTTAAACCACCGGGTTAAATCCAATGGCTACAAAAAAAATGGTTCTCATAGGAGGATCTTATCAGATTCTTTTCCCAAAAATATATTTTAAAAACAAACTTGGTCTAATTAAAGATATTTTTATCTTATCTACAATTTTTTTGCCTAAAAAGTCTGTTAGGGAAAGAAATTAAACAAGTATTTTAAATTCAAATGATACCTTTATAATTTTTAAAAACCAAATAATAAATTGAAAATAAACAAAAAAATAAAAGGCATAGTTATGTAATTTTTATTCTCCACTCAATTTGTCACGTTTTCCTCCTTCTTCCTTTATTTTATTGCCAGAAATCTAAACGCTGTCTCCAGGTGTATGACACTTGTTTTGGACAAGGTTGCATGTAAGGAAAAAAAGCAAGTTGGACAAAAGTTGAAACAATTATCAACCATTTCCGCGTTTTATAATTTGGGAAGTCCCCAAAAGACCTCCACTTGGGATTGCATATTGTAAACACTTGAACATTTAGCTTACACACTTGAGCCAGCTATACAAGTCCACAACCGAGTTAGCTAGAAATTGGAATGTCCAACACGGAAAGCCCAATAATGCAATAAAAAAAACTTCACAATGTGAACCCGTAATGAATAAATCAACCCATGACCAATAATATGAAACAGGTGTCACAAGGATGGCGACGTTGTAGACTCTTAGCGTCTCTAACGGTCACCGTTGTCAAGGTGTTCACAACGGTAACTTCTGGGAAACAGCAGCCGAGATTGAAAGCAAAATTTAAAAAAAAAAACAAAAAGAAGTGTGGGGGCCCACCGTGGGAGAATAAGATGTGATCCCATTTTTGGCTGTACTTGAGCAACGTTCAACGTCTTTCCTTCAGGTTCGCAGTGAAGTTGAATGTGTAATCTTTTTTCGATTGCTTGAGGGAAGTCAAAAACACTGCTTCCACTCTGTCTTTTGGACGTTGGGGATACCCCACAATTACCTAGTACACGTGTATAACGTGTTTTGACCTCTAAATATAACCGATCAATCCACTCCTACGTGGATTCAGGCAATCCTTTTTTCCTTTCCGCAAGACATTTTTACCCTTTTCCGTTTTTGTTCATAGCCAATCGCAATTGACAAGTATAGGCTATAGCAACGATCTAGTCTTTCAAAAGAGCAAAATTATTTTTGCAAAAGAGTACCACTAGAAATGCAAACTTTTGTCATAGTAGTAGGCTGTTTAGAAACGTAATTTAAACTAAAAATTTGAATCCAAATTAGTTTGAAATTTAAATTTTATAAAAAAAAAAAACTGTAATGTAATAAAGTTGGTTTAAACCATATTGTCAAACACATTATACGACACCTAGCAAGTGAGTTGTCATCTTTTTGTCGATAAAAGCAACCTATAAAATCAATTGAACCATTAAAAAAGTAACAATTAATATCTCATGTTTATAGAGAATAAAAAATCGAGACATAACGTAAGAACGAAATTATATACCTATTTGAAGAATATGATTACAAATACTTCGATAGAAAATAATTGAAAAAAGTTGTAAAAATAGGTTTTATAACAGAAAAATGTTCTCCAAATGTAATTAAAACCCTTGAAACAACTACATACTGAAGTACAAATAGGCTTTACATATAGAGAGTCTTATGATACCTAATTGTGTGTTTTGTGGTGCTTAGCTCCAGCTATACACAATTGGAAATTCTAGTTAATGCCTTTTTTTTTTTTTTTTTTAATAAGAGCTTAATCTTTTTTTTCTTTTTGGGTTATCTTTAGAAGAGTTGAACCAAGTCGTTCCTCCCGTTTGGCCATGCAGGCTAAAAATTCCATAAAGGGCAAATATGACTTTTTGAAAGGAGTGAAGAGTGCCTAAATAACTGGTCAAAAAATCCAAAGGAGCACTGTGTAACAAACACGGAAGAGGTAGGACCCACTCTGACCACAGTCGTCCGCTCTCCCTCCCTTATATACCATCTCTCTGTCTCTTCATATCATTTCAAAAGAACGAACATCGGAACGGAAAGAAAGAAAAGGTTCCCAGAACCATAAAGCACAAATCAGAAATCAGAAAGCCAAAAAAAAGAAGAACAAATTCGAATTCGAAAATTCTGTTATGCTTTCCATTCTAATCAAAAACATGTCTTGCTCAGTCGCGGTTTCCAATTCGCCGGTGTTCTCTCCGTCGTCGTCTCTCTTCTGCAACAAGGCCTCTCTTCTCTCCTCTCCCGAGGCCATAACCTTAACCTTAGCCCACCTCAAGCCCTCCCAGGGTTCATCGTCTGCTTCTTCATCTTCGACTCCGTCGTCGCCTTCTTCGCCGTTCCGGCTCCGCATTCCGAAGCCTCCGACGGCGCTGTCGGCTTCGAGTTCGGCGCCAGCGCCGGCGCCGGCACCAACTTCGTCGTCGCCGAGTACGGTTTTCAAGAGGAAGAGGCCGGCGAGGCTGGACATTCCGGTGGCGTCGTGGAGCTGCGGGGCTCCTCCGATGACGCCGTCGACGCAGTTGGCGTGGAGGGAGCTGGTGGAGGTGGAGAATGATGGCTACTCGGTGTACTGCAAGAGAGGGAGGAGAGAGGCTATGGAGGACCGGTACTCGGCGGCTGTCAATCTTCAAGGCGATCCCACGCAGGTAATGCAAAAATCCTCTCTCTCTTTTTGTTTGTTTTCTCAGTGATATTGGTAATATAATTGCTCTTTCAAAGTTCATATTTATGAGATTGGAAACTTCTGTGTGTTATATAGCACCTTAAATAATCGGAAAATGGAAACTTTTTCTCTCCGAAAAATTGTTAAGTTGGATTTTTTTGCCCTCTTTATAGGTTAGCATTGTAAAGTTTGTTGTTAAAGATGCAGAAAATCTGGGATTTGCATAATTAGAACATCTTTTCGTAGTTAAAAAGTGGAATTATGTATCAATTTCATGTTTTAGGTAGTAACAAAAAGTTCTTTGGTGGATTAACATAGATATGTTCAGTTCTTCCGCTGAAGGCCTTTTGGACATCACTTATGGTCGTGTGAATGGCTCGAGGATCGGAATTCTCAACCTAATATGCTCCAACTCCTTCTTTGCAGGCCTTTTTTGGTGTATTTGATGGGCACGGAGGTGCAAAAGCTGCTGAATTTGCAGCAGATAACTTAGAAAAGAACATATTAGATGAAGTAGCGAGGAGGAACTATAATGACGATGAAATTAAGGAGGCAGTTAAGCGAGGTTACCTGAACACTGACTCTCATTTCCTTAAAGAGGAATCCTGTGGTGGCTCGTGCTGTGTGACTGCTTTGATTCGGAAGGGCAATCTTGTTGTGTCCAATGTTGGCGATTGCCGGGCTGTCATATGCAGAGGAGGCGCTGCTGAAGCACTAACATCTGATCACCGGCCCTCGAGGGAAGATGAAAGGGACAGAATTGAGAACTCGGTGAGGAGCTATGCTAATTCCTGTATGAGTTCATTATTTTCCCTTAAAAGTTGATGCACTATGGAAGGTATTGGTACTGATGTTTACGGTGAATGTTTTTTTTCTAGGGTGGCTATGTGGATCTATGCCATGGTGTGTGGAGAATCCAGGGATCTCTGGCTGTCTCTAGAGGGATTGGTGATCATCACCTTAAAAAATGGGTCATTGCAGAACCAGAGACGAAAGTACTTCAAATCCAACCCGAACATGAGTTTTTGATCTTGGCTTCAGATGGATTGTGGGATAAGGTATTGGCATTTTTATCCAGTTTCATCATTCTTATCACTCTTGTTTTGTCCTTAGAATCATTAAGTAGCAATTGACTTACGAGATTCTTCATTTCTTTGTCTGGTTTCAGGTCAGTAATCAGGAAGCAGTAGATACTGTTCGTCCGTGGTGCGTAGGTGTGGACAGGCCAGAACCATTGTTTGCCTGCAAAAAGCTGGCAGAAGTAGCTGCATCCCGAGGCTCTTTGGACGATATCAGTGTGATGCTAATCAAACTAGGGAGTTACATATGATGTTCTTCATTCCTTTTAGACGAAGAAACCAACCTAACACATAGAAAACAGGATTTGTTTCTGTTCGAGAGCTGAATAAGGGATCAAAGGATTTGCAATTCGTCTGGACAATGTTACTAAGCTTGTAGTTGGTTATAAATAAATTCATCGGAAATATGGGATGGCAGTGTTTGACGATGAACGCGAGGCGATAGATGTTACTGTTTTAGAGTAGACTGATTAGTTGTAAATGTTTTAACCTATTTGCGGCGTCCTTAGCTCCGCTAGCTAAGACTAGAGCTTGCAAGTTAGTCATATAGTTTGGTTGTATTCTTTTATTCTTTAATTAATTCATTCTTTATCGTACTCTACATTCTGCACAAATTATGCATCAATATATATATATTGAAAAATCTAAGATCTTTGTCCATTTATATATATATATGTTGAAAAATCTAAGATCTTTGTCCATTTGGAAGGTTCCTTCTGGGATGACAAAAAGTACCTTCGTTTCCTTTCTGATTGACCCTTTTTAGCCGTTCTCCTGAAGCTTCCTCGAAGATGGAAACCTTTTGTTACTAATGACAGTTAGTAAACCGTTTACTGAAAACAGAGTTGTGACTTTGAAGCAATGCTCCATAAGAAAAAAAATCTGGCTTGACTCAGTTTTGGGTGTTTAATATGACCTTCCTTGACCAGGTCTAGCAGGGAGTCGAGAATATCTGAATTGCTTTTTTCAGTTTCGCATAACTTAACCCTACTAAAACGATTTACAATAGTTTCTCCTCAACGTGAGAGTTACGTCTATAATGGTATTTGGGTTTCACTCTTTTAAAGAGAATTAGAGAGAGTGTGTGTAGATGCTAAATATAGACTTCGAATCCGACTATCCTAGTAGGAGTTGGCTCCTATTTATAACCGTCTATTGCACAAGAACAAAACTAAGAACAAATAAACAAGTAATCTCTACTTATTTTCGATAAAATTATCCTTGATTTAATAGATCTTGACTCTCCTTATTTTCAATTTGAATATTGAAGGCTTTCAAAAAAAATCCCCGTGAAACCAAGGATTTTTAAATATCTATGTGTCAGCCTAATGAGGTCAACTTGGATTGCATTAAACTTGTTAGACAATAAGTTCACACGATCGAGGAAGAAGAATAAGAATATTGGCCATTGCGCGGTAACCTTTTAAGCTAATGTAGAGACGAATAGCTCAACATCTATACGCCTCACTATTAATAGTGAAGAATAAACAACAATGGCGATAAAATTGTCTGACGAATTGACCGACGTGTATCTCTTTAGAAAAGTTTTTCAATTTGTATTGTCATTTTTTAAGATTATTAACTCTTTCTCGTTAGGTAAGTTCTAAGATTATCGCTTAATAGGGTTTTTAAGAGAATAGTTTAAACTATTAGTTTAAGTTTGAAAACTACAACATATGAAGCTTTACATTATAGCTTTTTGCTGTAGCATATAAAAGTTTTATACTGTTCACAGTTTAAATTATTAGTTTGAACTATTCTTCCACCTACCCTAGATTCCATTAGTTTGACTGCACCAATACTAACTCTTCTGAGTTTAACGTGTAAAAGTTTTATTAAGATCAATATATATATATATATATATATATATATATATATATATATTTAGGAAAAAATAATAGGGAGTGAAAGACTTCAAAAAAGGGGACGATTCTCGATAAACAAAAGCATAGCTAACAATATACTCAAATTAGGTGATTAAAACAGCAAATTAACACCTAATGTCACGCATTAACATTTTTTTATTTTTTTGCTCCAACACGCATTAAGATTTTTTTTTTTTTTTTTGCTCCAACACGCATTAACATTTAACACCTAATGATACCTAATCATGGAAGCTTCGAAGGTTGTTAAGGATTCTACATTTGATTCTATAAACTTCATTGAAGTTTCATCCCACCTTGAGGAGTTAAAAGGTAAGACATTAGTTACACATGATGTTAAGTTACTGCTCACCTTTTAGATACGTTGGTGATTCTGTTTCCAATTCTCTTTCTACTGTGTCACGCTGTTTCTATTATTTCACATCTCATCAAATAAAAAATTTCTGCAATCAATTCCTTTTTAAATTTTTAAGGTGTTTTGGAGGAGAGTTCCAATTTTTTTTTAATTTCAATCTTCTACAACATAACCATAAAATGTTTTGTTTGGTGCATACGTTTTGAACCATATAGGTAGTTCTAAACTATGAAGGTGATTTAAATTAGTATTTGATAAAGTAATAACTAAGGCAGTTTTAAACCATCGAGATGATTTTAAATCAACCAAAACATCTAAAATCCAAACCTTGTACCCCTTCAAGTTCAAATGGTTTTAAGCCATTTTCTATAGCAAAACTATTGTCATCTTCGTTTTTTTTCATAAACTATAGTTTTCTAGACGTCAGTTCTCATTTCAAACCTTTACATTTCAAACGCTAGTTCAAAATTACAATGTAAACCATGTAGTTTAGAATCCCTAGTTCAAATAACAAAGTTCTAAAACACACCATTCTAGACTTGTGCTTCAAATGAAAAGCTTTCACTTACTACCGTGTAGAGTAAAAATATGCCATAATATAACATTCTCAGATGTTAGAGTATTAGAGCTCAAACTATGAGTTTCAATTCTTCATCGAAAAACCCTATTTACTTATTTGTAAAATAATAATAATAATAATAATAAAATGCCCTATAGTACATATAGATAATTGAAAAATATAGAGATATTCAATTTATAGTATAGCCCACCAAATCCTTATCATGTGTGTAATAAGATAATGATGAGATGAATGGAGAGAGTGCTGCCGCCGACTATTTCCACTTGATTTGGTTGTTACGGCCGGCAGATCACAGACTTGGCCTAACCATCATTATCACAACGCCAAGGAAGTGTCCAATAGAAACATAATGAACAAAAAATAGTAATATAATAAAATAAAAACCATGTATAAACATATATACATATTATATGAAGGACAAAACGACATGGTCAGCTGTCTGTAAGACCCTCTACACAGAAAAATTGACCAAAAATGGCACATGTATTAGACCAGCTGCCTCTGGCTCTACCCACATAACACGTTTGCTATACCACTAGTATTGGGGCATTTTCCTATAGCTAGAACAGGGCAATTTGGTGTTATTGGTTTGTCATGTTTTCTACCACGCTATGTGTCATATTGTTTTTACTGCCTTGTTTCTTTATTATGTACCAATTATGCACTTGATGTAATGTTACTGTTACTAGGAGAACGTCCCTCGTGGATTAAGACGTCTGGCTTTGCATCTATGTCTGGTTGGAATGAAAAGTGGAGGGAAGGAAGGTGGGAAAATTTTGGAGTGAAAATTGAGAAAGTAGATTGTTTCAAAACATATTCAAATCATATGTTTAATTGTGTCGTTCAAAACATCGTCTAACTAACTAAACCCTATCATCTTGTAAAGCCCCTATATGGGGGTTAACAGTATTGAATAAATAAAAATAAACTTAAATTCAATATTATTTAAATCTATTAAACAATGCCCATGGGTCTTTGAACAAAAATAAATATTTAAAATACAAACCACAGTTTTTAATGTAGCACCAAATATTTAAAATACAGTCATCATCACCATAGTACAATTCCCAAATAACTTAACACAGCCATCACAAAGTAAATACGAATCTTACATAATCTAAACGAGTTACAGTTTAACAAAGATCTTCCAACACGAATTCAACGGTGTTGTTGCTTATTCCTCGTCAAATAAGTTGCACTGAGTTCCACCTGAGAGATGTAGATATGATAGAGATGAGCATCAACATGCCTAGTAGGGAAAATCATTACTCATCTTAAGGTTTATTCATTACCACGTTAAAACTGCATGGTTAGTTAATTTACATCATATACCGGATTATGAGGTTTATTATGATCATATCTTGTGGATACCATAGT
>CAMOHE010026849.1:3594-20619 GCA_946598075.1 Artocarpus hirsutus
AACTATAGTTTATTTGTTATTTATATTTTTACTTTGATTTTAGAGTATCTAAATAAGTGCCTAGCAAATTTCTTTTGATGTTTTATTTTTAATTTATGATCTTTATTTACTTTATTTAAAACTGTTAACCCCTACTTAAGGGCGTTACAGAATTTTTGGTATCAGAGCCTAGGTACGATTAACGTAAGGAGTGTAACACCACTTTAAATATCAGTTTTTGAGATGGTTTTGAAGTTGAATTTTTCAATGTCATCATCAAAATGAACCTTCATGTTAGTTTATACAGTCCAGGAGGATATAACACGGAAAGGCCCTAGAATGAAAGTATTAATAGTTATATGAGAATGATCATTATATGGAATGAATTATGCATAGATTGTTTAAGAGAGACTTGTGTAGATAAAAGGAGTTAAGAGCCTTTTATCTCGTGAGAAATAATAAGAAATACAAGGCTTGACTTGTTGATTTCAAAGTTTGACATAGATGTGTTAAATTCTTCATAATTAATTCAAACCATGTAGTGATTATGTGTGGACTCGATGGAGTACTTAAGTCTCGATATGTGACGAGCCACCTTTTTGGCCGTCACTTAACTTACTTAAAATATTGTTCTTGAATAGTAATCTTATTTACTAAGAAAATACTGAATTAAAATTTTTTTTAAAACATTCTTTATAACGTACTTAAAAACTAATGTGACATCTGTTGCCATTCAAGTTGAGGCCTTGCTCAACATTTACTTTTAAAACCATTTCAAATCGTTTCTCAAAACTTAATAAGAAACATTTACTAAAACATGACTTAAAACTTAACTTTACAATTAGATAAAACATTTTGTATAATATGACTTAACTTTGAAAACATATCTTAAAACTCTCATTTTCTTAAAAACTTTGAAAACACTATATTAAATAATGTAAAACCTTTTCTTTGGAATAATGGAAGTTTACTATAGTGGTATCCATACCCACATCTTCGCATTTGCCCTCTATAGCACCCAGTTCTTCTAATGGGTCCTACTGGTTGACCATAAAACTACCTACAGCATGAAAAAAATTTTATGAGCTTATGCTCAGTAAGTTCAAACATAAACTCACAAACGTTTGAAACATGCTTTAAAAACTTTTCTCATAAAAGCCTTTTTTTTAAAAATGTTTTTCATAAATGTTTTTCATTAACATTTCTAGAACGTTTTTCATAAAAGCTTTTCATAAAACATTTAACATCAATCCTCAGGATGCTTTTCATAAAGCATCATTTATAAACCTTTTCTTATAACCATGAAAATGTTATCACAATCCTTTAACATAGAACATTCCTCAGAATATTTTTTTTATATAACATAAAAATGTTTTTCATAAACATTTAACATAAAACATTTCTCAAAACTACTTTTGCATAAGCACTTATCGTAAATACTTTATAATGAGGAATACAAGCAAATCATGCATTAATACTTTATAATAAGGAATACATGTAAATTCATAATGCATGATTCCAATTATGCTCAATTATGAACTTCAATTATGAGCATCTTATGTACATTCTTTTCTTACTTTAACTTTCTAACTTCGTTCCTTAACTTTCCTTATCTTACTTTCACTTTCCTTATTTTACTTTAGTGTTCGTACCAACATCATCGATTATAAGATCATAAACATGATGCTTCCCTTGCGAAAGACTTGAGACCATCGAACTTCGTGGTCAGGTGCCTTATATCTAGGAGGTCAAACTTTAACTTTAACTTTACTTTCATTACCTCATAACAAAGAGACTGGTACGACACTTTCTTTTTATCTTATGTTACCTTCTTATTAACTTTAGTGAGCATGTCCAATGCAACCGCATCATATGCAACACACTTGCAATCCATAACTTGTACTATAAAATCTATTGCACAACAAATGCAACTTATTGCATAGCAATTGCAACTTATAACATGACACATTTGCAAACCATAACTTTTATTTTGAAACTTATTGCAAAGCAAATGCAACTTGTTGTATAACAAATGTATCATAAAACTTATAACTTAAACTGTAAAACATTATGCATTAACAAAATGCAAAAAATACTTTAAATACCTTAAAAATCATAACTTGTACTTTTAAAAACATTATGCATATCAATATGCAAATAGACTTTAAGCATAACAGTTGCAAATTCATTGCAAATCTTGCTTTGAATCTTTAAAACTTTTTGCATAATGAATGCAAACATACTTTAAAAAAAACTTGCATAATAGTTGCAAACTAATTTGCAAACATACATATATAAGCATTTGAAAACTATTTATTTCATGTTGTAGGTGAGGTCTAAACTTACCTGTCTATAGCTCTAACATTCTCTATTTCATTCCTATCTCGTTCCTTTTCCTTCCATTGGTCAGCTTGTGTGTCTTGATCAAACGACAACCGACTCATCAATTAACTTTCTGTTCATCAATTTACTCGATTGAAAATAAAACATAAACATTAGCCATTATTTTCTTTTTAACCTGACTTCTACACTATCTGTTTATCCTTGTCTTTACTTAACCTTGTAAACGATCGGTTTACCTTTCTCTCACTTAACTTTGTAACCCACCAGGGTTACTTTTCCTTTTACCCTCGTAACCCATCGGGTTTTCCCTCTTTCTTTACTTAAACATCCCTTATTGAATTTCTCATCACCCATGATGGTTACATTACTTAACATATTACGGAACATTTTTCGTCTAAGATCGTTATGCTAAATCGGAGTATTCGACTCCGTTCTAGCTGTTTTTATAAAAATCACGTTTTTATCCTTAACGGGTTTTTCATTCATTTTGTAAGTTTATATAACCCATCACTTAACTTTAACATTCCATTACATACATAATATGAAAAAATTCTCACTAAGAAATATTTCCTAACATCCGGCGTTTCGGGTCCATTTTGGTCTTTTTTCAAAAAATGACCATTTTACCCTTAATCTCTTTTCTGTCATTCATTCCTTGTCTAAATTTCAATCCTAAAAACTTAGCATCTATAACAATGTATTTTAATACGGTTCACGCTGTAAGCGAGATTGTTACCTACTTGGACTCCGAGCTATGCGAGTCAAGTTGTACCTCGCTGTATCTACAGTATGCGAAGCATCCTCTGCAGTGCTCCTCGAGCGACCATAAATGGCTAGGAATGCTTCCTGAAGATCATACATTCTTGAAAATGTCCTTCTGGACTCCGTTACTACAATTTAAATTGCCTCGATTCGTGTGCAGTCGGTACCAGATGATTTTTACTAGAGTGGAATTAGCTCAAACAGAGGTCACCATTGTGTTTAGAGCGTCGAAACGAGTCAGGAGGCGGTCTCGGATCATCGATCGAAGGTCCGGATCATAAAATCCTAAATTGACCGTTGACCGCCATTGATTGGCCTTGACCGACGGTTGACCGTCGTCAATCGGCTCCATTGGCGGCTGAGCTCGAGCCTACCCCCACTAAATTGAACCCCCTAAGTTGATTGGTGGGGTCAATTTTATTCAATTTTGCCTCCATCTACTTAAATCAGGAACAGGTTCTACGGCCAAGACCCACGGCTCTAATCTTGGCCTTCCGGTGGCGGTAGCCCTAAATTACCTTGGGCATTTCCTTCTCCGTGGCTCTATGAGTCTATTGACACTCGCGGTGTATGTCACCACCGCCCAGATCGACGGCCTCGCCTACCTTTTCGACGGTGCACGACGAAGATGTCGTTCTCCATCTTTTGGGGCTTGTTTCTCGAAATTAACATGGGAAAAACGTCCCTCGCACCTCTTTGAAAGTTTTGGGCCTCTCAATTTGGCTCCATGGCAGTGGAATGAGGGAGTTTGATCTCCTCACAGTGGCTTGACGACGGCCAAGGTGGAACTCTGACGTCAGGCTGCCACCACCCAAATTGATTGGGGCGTTTTGCTAGCCGTCCCTCTCTGCCCCTTTTGGCACCGACGGTGTGCCACACAGCAGTCGGAGATGGTGGCTCCATGGCGGCGATGGGGGTAGCTCCGTCAAGCCTTTCCAGCTAGAATTGAGCTAAAAAATTGGTACCATCATGCTCCTCTTCTCATGCTGAGTCCATAGACACCAAAATCACATCGATTGGTGGTCGGACAGCGGAGAAATCACCTCGGAAAGAAATGGGTTTCACTGCCACTTTGGGCGGCGCGTGAGCCCTCATTTGGCAGCTTTTTAGGCTGTTCAGCACACCGTTGGACTCAGCTCGACGAGAGCTTTCCATTGGTGTGGGAGGTGTCGAAAACGGATGTCGAAATCTTCGACTGATTTTTGAGGAGAGAGAGAGAAAATGTAGAGAGAGAAAGTAGAGAGAGAGCTAATTTTTTCTAAATTTTCCTTTTTTTTTTCTCTCCACTTTTATAAAAATTTTATGGTCTACACAGTCTAATTATGTACTGTGTGACCTTAAACAGTCCAATTCTTACACTGTATTACTTTTGTAGTATAATTTTCATACTGCATAACTTCCTCAGTGTATTTTCTTAAACTGCATTATTCTAGTACTGTATAATTTTATGTTTTATTATACAGTATTTTTTCTTAAATTGTATTTTCTATCTTAATATAATCCTTAATTTAATGCAATAAAAATTCTCGGTTGTTACACGATAAATCTTCTTGGAGGTTTTGTTTACTTGAGAAATATGAGATAAGTTAGGAATCTATGGTATTAAACCTTAAGTGAGATAAGTGTTGACCTTTTGGTCTGTTGAGACTGTGTAAAGGCAAATAATACCTAAATTTCAAGGTTAGAATATTTTGTTGGGTACATTGTGTTTAAGTGGAGTCAATGATTTTTACGAATAGATGTAGTGTGAAAATGACCAATAGAAGTTTCATTAAGTAAGTCATAATACTTAAGGCACTTGTGATGAATTTGGACCTTTACAATAAAAGGTTTAACTTTTAGATGTTTTGGTGTGAATCTCTTGGTTATTTAAGGTATTGATATACGAGAAAATTAAAGATTGTATAAGTGGAATTGTGGGGATTGTAAATGTCCTTAAGTAGTAGCATTACTGGTCTTTGCTCATTATCTGTGTTGGAAGACATAGAGTGTATTGATTTCAAGGTTAGACACATTCAAATCCTTGGTATTGTTAATGATGAATATATATATATATATATATATATATATATATATACAGATACTGAGTATTAAGGATAAGATAGGAGTGTATGTATTGTTCAACAAGGTTTTGATTAAAACAAATTATTTGGGTTATAAAAGGATTTGTTGTTATGGAATGATTTGAATAATATTCAAGAGGACTTTTGATTTTTATCAAATTGGGTTTTGTCATTTATTTTGGTCAATTGTATTTTAAGTGGACTTCGAATTGGGCTTAAGATCTATACAAGTAGGGTTTCCATTTCATGCTTGTTATTTGACTCGTTCCAAATGTGTTAAGGCCCAACCCATTTTAATTTAGAACATTTGGACCTAGTCCCAAATCCTAAATTGGTTCGATCCACGTTGTCGTTTATACGTGGTCTCTACATTGTCATCTACAGTGGTTCAATCATTGTCTATATATATGTCTATTGTCCATAGTAGCTTTTTCCTTCAAGCTTACATTCTCTCTAAACTTGTCATTCTCTTTTTAATCGCAAATCCTCTTCCTTCTCTCTAGAACTTCTTCTTTCTCTCTCTAAAAGAAAAAGGAATTCTAGGATACTGCAACTTACTGTCTCTATTTTCCTTTCTATCTACTCTTCTTTCATCTCATTATGGATCCAAAATACCAACACCTAAGAAAGTATTTTCCATTACTCTCCTAAAAGATTCTCAAAAAGAAATACAAGACTAGGATCACTCAGTTGCGGATTCTTATACGTTTTGGCATCCTTGGTGATGTGAGGATGTTGATAGAGGAGACGATCCGTTTGAGTGACTTTAGTTAAGATGTCAGTTTACCAGATCCGGGTACTAGCTGTAATGCGATAAAAAGAAGAGCTTATGCCATCGCGGTCACTTATAACAAATATGGTCGACAAAATTGTAACAGTAAATATATTTCACTTGGATATGTGTCTATAAATAGAGAGGATAAAATAAGGTTTTGTAGGAATAGACTCTCTAAAGAGAACTTGGATAACCTCAATCCTCTTCTTCAATATCATCTTAGTGGGTATGTTCAGGGTGCTATCTTTAAACTTTGGCCCAAAATGCATGCAAAAAGACAACCTTTCAAGAATATAGTATTTCAAGATCCTATTTACCAAATCACAAGAAGATGGGGAATAAGTCATCATTCTATAAAGGTTGTTTAGTCTTTGTTTGTTTGAAATCATTTCAATTAGTATTCAATAATCTGTGTCATTCTTTTACTTAGAATATTTGCTTTTATGCGCAGAATAATTGTAGTTGTTAGATTAATACAATCAGTGTTAGTGTCTTATTTGATTTATCGTTTTCTTTAATATATATATATATATATATATATATAATAAAATATATTATCCCGTCAAACACATCACATGCAGTATTGTAAAATATTTGAAAATTTAAATCCTATCCAAATATTTTGAGATTTGTGTCTCAAATTTCAAAAGTTATATAGTAGTTGTCATTTATATTGATTTTCTAGATTCGGTATATATTTGTTAAAAGGTCTACAGCTGTGTCAGAATGTATTTTGTCAAACCATTCTCAATTTTTAAAAGTTATACTGTTCAAGTTAAAATTTTTAAAAAAGTGAATCAAACTTTTTGTAAAATGTCAATCACTTTTTCTTACTTACTTACCTGCACAATAGTTTGTTTAGATCTTTGGATTACCTTTTCATTACCTACTCGTCTGTCACTCTAGTCATTTTTGCATATCCCTCATCTTTAAAATCTCATATAGAATCTCGAGTCTAAATGGAGCAGACATAAAGCAATCACTTATACAAACCAAATATGTCTACCTCTTAGTCTACCAAGAAAATAAAAAATGTTTGTGTCTTTTGTGGTTCCAGCCTTAGAAAAGATAAAGTCTACCTAGAAACCGCACAACACTTAGGGCAAGCCTTAGTACACATGAAAATTAACATAATCTATGGGGTTCGTAGTATGAAAATAATGGAAAATAGGCATTTGGCCGTGTATTCTGGTTGAAGGAAACCATAGGTAAGGAAAAAGGAGTCAGGAGTGTCCCTAGGTGTCTTAAAATCATAATCGATAATTCTGATGCTTTTATAGCATTACTCGGTGGTCTAGGTATCCTTGAGGAAATATTTGTAGTTGCTTGTAAGCAATTATTTGGCATTCGTTCTAAACCCTTGAGACTTTTAAATATAAATGGTTTTTATGATGTTCTTTTAAAATTTCTAGATTACGCTGTGGAAGAAAACTTTATTGCAGAATCGAAAAGATAAATCTTTGTTACTGCTTCAACAACTGAGGAATTACTAGATAAGATGCAAATCATTCATTTGGAGTCTGAAACTGCAACATCCAAGCTTGAATGGAAGAAGGAAAGCCGGGAGTGGCCATTTGATTTGAATCTCCATCGATAATCTTTTGGTTTTACCATTGGCGTGTACGTCTGTATTTCATGTGTCATGAATAACCGTTTTCCTCACACTCTATATTTTTTGCGGTATATTGTTGTTAAAACTTTTAGATTCATTGACCCTAATGCCGAGATGGCTGATGATATGGAGTACTTGATGCTCTCGAAACGCATCCCATTTAAGGTCTGATATTTTGTTTATCGTTGTTTTTGTATTTTTTTTAAGCATGCATGATATGGATAGCTGGTATACGGAGTGCCTTATACTCTCAAAACATATCCGTATCATGTTTCTAATGTGTAGTATTCTGTTAATGTTTTGTGAAAGTACCAAAGTCGATTGTGGGGATACTCTGTAGAAAATATGAGTATGTTATTTGGGTTGAATGTTTATGTCGTGAAGGTAGCTATTTAATAAAGAATCTATTGAGTTTGCTTACAACTATGAGGTTTCTTCTAAAATCGCTATGTATGAGTTTAATGTATAATTTCGAATAGAAGTGCTTGTGTTATATATTTTATGAATATGTTTTAGTTTATTAGTTGGAATATGAAATCAACTATCCTTGAATTTTTCTTACTCAGAAAGGAAAAGGAACCCAAAGATGAAGTATATAGAATTTCGCTGGCAATTACCTTAAATGTAATTGTAAATCACAGTCCATGGATAATGAAGGACTGAAAAATGGTATGATGAACATGTGTGCTTTTCTGATTAAATTCCTAAACCATTATACGATGTTATATGTTGAAACCTGCTAGAAATACTCTTGTTGAGGGCTTTGATATTTAGAGTATGATTGATGCGCCAAGCCAATGAATAGAAACATGGTGACCCATATTTGGAGATAAAATAACACAGAAGGTGTAGAGTCGAAAGCAAAATCATTACAGAATTGTGATTTTTGCTAGTATAGCTAGATTTGAAATTTCGAGGATGAAATTTCTTTAAGAAGGGTAGAGCTATGAAACCCGTTATTTTTATAATAGATAATATGGTAATTAAATTAATTATTAGTATGCCAATTAAAAATTTGTTTCTTTTAAAATCTAATTCACAATATTTATTCTTATTTATTTGTAAATTTCTTAAAATTTCCTATACCTATTTGGTATTTACCAAAATGCCCTTAGTATTTCCAATTAATTACGAAAATGCCACGTTGGCATTTTGTACTAAAAGTCTCCGAAGGAGAAATTAAGCATCTAATGTTTCACTTGCTTGTCTCCCACTCTTTACTATTTTCTTCTTCAACTGGGCCCTCCAACAAAGAAAAAACCAAGTCTTCCTTTCTCTTTTCTGTACAACACCCAGATCATTCTCTTCCTCTTTGAAACGTTTCCCTCTCACTCTCTTCTTCTCCATTTTTCTGCTCTTTAAGTTTGAGACCCAGCTCTATGTGGTTCAAAAGTCTCTATGCCAAGGTTGAAGATGAGCTTAATTCCTTGGTTTGATGACTTAAAGTTTTCAATGAGATTTTGAGGTAAGATTTTTAGAAAATGAATTTAGTTTTATCTACCATCTTCCCTTTGGATTTATTCATCTATTTTGCTGCATGATTGAGTTTTCATGGTTTTAAATGAAAAAGTTTGATATAAGCATGTTTTGGTTTTGATTTTAAATGAACTTTGAATTTGTGACTTTTGAATGTGATTTAGGTAAGAAAATTTAAAGAAGTTTATTTATTTATATCTTAGCATGTTTTCAAGGTGTTTTAGGCAAGTTTTATGGATTAAAAATTGAATTAGAGCAGAAATTTTGTTTTAAAACACGATCTGTCCACTTTAGGACGAGTTGGGTAAAACCCAGTTTTGGTGGGACGCAGTCAACCATGTATAATATAGTACGGTAGACCGCACTGAGCAAAATGGGTAGGGCTAGACAGCCAACAGGTTCAGCAGGCCGAGCCGTTGAGTTCAATAGGCTGAACTTGAGACCGGCAGGCTAACAGAAAGTCCCAAAAATAGCAGTTTTGGTCTATAGGTCAAAAATAGTGATCGGTAGGCTATCAGGCAATCCAAAATCATTTGTTTTTCATTATTTTGTGTTACCAAATATTCCAAGGATTTCATATAAATGCTTATGGCACACTAATATGAATAGATGGTAAAACTGTATGATTATAGACTAGGAATTTAGTTAAAGTATGGTTATATTATACGTCAGAGGATGACGGAGTACTTGGAGCTTACGTTGTGAGCTGGAAGTTATTGGCATGGTATTTGCCAAGAGGTAGGGAATCTATTACTCATCTTTTGCGAGGTTTTGTAGAATTAAAATTGGTTGTTTTATTGCAGGATATATATGTATGTTGAACTGTTATTATATGACTATCACATATAAGACAATGATATAAACTCGTCCTATATTGTACAACGAGGAATATATTGATTTGACATATGTTATTTAAATTGAGAAGCATGGTTAAGAATATTAATTTTATAAATAATAATTGATTATAGAATAATGGCAAGACGTGAAGATGGCAGCGGTTACATCCTTGAGCACGAATATCTTAAAAGGTAAAATAGGAGGGAGGCGACGGCGCTCTCTTGGGTCAAAAGTCCTAGAACGCACTGTACAGGAATCGACTTGGTGATGATCTAGGATTTGATATCCCTTCATCAGAACACCCTAGAAATGTTTGGAAGATGGTCAAGCCTGCCTATTTGGGTTTCGATGAGTTGAGTGAAATGATATTCTATTACACGGTGGATATAGATAAGCATAATTGAATCCTGAATAAATATGTGTATATATATATATATATGTATGAAACTTGGTAAAAATGATCATAAGATATTCAGCGGAATTGAACATGAAAATACTGATGAATAATGATTATGAACTAACCACGCTGGTTTTAATATGATAATGGTGAAAAACCTAAAGGTGAGTAATGTTTCCCTACTAACCATGTTGTTCCTTACTAAGCATGTTGTCGCTTATTCCCCTGTAATTTCATCTTTTCTATGTGAGGTGGTGACAAGAAATATAGTTGAGGAAGCTATGGATTTGCTTCATTTGCTAAGAATGTCTGTCATAATAATGTAAACATCGAATGTTACTTTCTGTGACTGTATTAAGATGCGTTAAGGGTTGAAATGATGATGATGACGATAATTTTATATTATTAAATTTAAAGTGATACATTAAACTGTAGTTTATTTGGTATTTATATTTTTACTTTGATTTTAGAGTATTTAAATAAGTCCGAGACAAATTTCTTTTGATGTTTCATTTTTAATTTCTAATCTTTATTTAATTTATTTAAAACTATTAACCCCTAGTTAGGGGCGTTATAGGAAGATTTCATTGAAAGAGAACCATGTAAATCCGTTAATGAAGACCTTGTCGATCAAAGTTTTCAAAAAGCATCTAGAAGGTTTTGGATTAAGAGACATATCTCATTTGTTTTAGCACCAATGGGAGATTGTTAAGGTAAATGCTCTTAAAGCATATGATGTTTTTTTAATGAACATATCAATAAATAAATAAAGTAAATTTTTTATTATATTTGTATGTATATATTTTGAATATTTTATAAATATCATTAAAATTCTATAATTATCAATGTGACCTTAAATATTGAATATAAATGTTATATACAAGAGGATAGTATTTAACGATGATAATTAAAATGGTCAGTAAAATATAATTAATTATTTAATTAAAGTATAAAATCTTTAATTGAGTGTTATTAGTATAGTTTATTTCTATTAAGAATGGAATGGTCTTATCCAAACTATGATGTAATAAGTCATTAAATAAGTGCATTGTAAATGATGAGATTATATAGGATCAGGATGGTGTGATGTAAACAGCTAATAATTTCCGTTTAACTATGGCAAGTTATAATCATATTGACAAATTGTTATATATAAGATGATCTTAATCATGAGTTATTAGCAGACTCCTATTTATGGATTTATGTCTTTTGATGTACTCAGTATGGATTCAAGAATCTAATTTTATCCCTTGAATTTTGGAGGCATAAGGAAGTAAGTAGCCTAGAATATTAATATTAGAAGATGGAATCCATTGCTTCTCTAATGAGAAGTAGATAAATAATTCTCCCAAGTATTGATTTGGGTCTTGAATTATATAAGCTCTCAATTAGTGATTAAGTTAATGAATTTATTATTCATTATAGAACAATGACACTCAAGGATAAAGATGTAATTAAAAAGATTAATAGATTTTACCTGAATGTAATTATGAATTATTTATGGATGATGAACTTATATGCAATGACTATATCAAATTGACGACTCTAAGAAACAAGTAATTATATCTAGAATTTTAAGAGTACAATTCTAAGTATTTAGTGGAGTTATGTTGGAATTAATAAAAGAGTAACATATAAATTGAATGCTTTAATTAATATATTGGTTTTATTAGACCTTGAAATTATGGGTCCATTAGTCCCCCGCTATCATTGTTAACACTGTTTGATAAAGTAGAATTATTAGTTTATTCAATTAATTTAGAATTATGTAATTCTAAATTAAATATCACTAAAAATAAATTAATTATGAATTAATTTATAATTATAATAAATAATTAATTTTAGAAGACACATAACAAGTGGGTCCCACAGAGTGTGGTGCCACACTAAGAGCAACATTCCCTGTGTAATCCAGAGCTTGATTGCCAAGTAGTATTCGTTCGTGCATAGCTTGATGATAGGCGCCATATGAACAGAGAATCTCTTTGTATGCGGTGCCAATAGCAACAGAAGGAAAGGAAATATTGTGTCTTTCATTTCAATTAAATATTCGATATTTAAATTAAAATAAATGAAACTTTGAATTAATTGAATCTCTTAGAGTCCGTTTGGTTAATAGATTTGAATAAAAAATTTGAATGAAAATTTAAATTTTTGTGAGAGAAAATACTGAAGCAAAATGATTCAAACCGTGATTCAAACTACGAACCAAACGGACTCTTATTCTCTATAAATAGAGGCGTCCTCTATTCATTCCATACACAATTGAAAGTCTTGGAGCGACTGAAAAAACTCTATTAGACAACCTAGTATAGGCATCTAGAGAGAGAAAATTTGAGAAGAAGAGTTCTTCTTAGAGTGATAATAGAAGCATGAATCCTGTCTACGCTGTCCAACTAATGCCGAAGACTAGGTGAGAAAGACGGTGATATCGCATTGAGAATGTCGATTCCCGTTAAATGAGTTTCGGCTTCTTGTCTTTATCTAGTTAATATATATTATATATATTTATTTACCATTAAACTAATATAACCTATAGCAAGTTTAACAAAAGTTTTGAAAAAATTTTTGTTACATACGTTTAGTATCGTAACCACGTTTTTACTATTTTTGTGAGAAACGTTTTCCAAAACTAACATCAACTTAGTTGGGATGCTCTTTAAATCCTTGATATTAGTTTTTTTTTCTCTTGGAACATAAAAAATAAAATGATAAATAATTGAGATTAAAAAGTGGCTTAACCAAATATGTTCCAAACTATTTTATTCCCATTTAATGTGTTCCAGACTATCTTATATTAAACGAGAACAAATTTGCTACATCCATCTTTGGTAGTTAGAAAGAATACAAAAACATCACAAACAAAGAAAGACAATAATTAAAATGAGCCTTCAGTAACACCAGAGAGATACTTTCTAAATAATAATTTTTAAAGCATGCTTTAACAACCCAAGTTCTTTATCGCTTCTATAAAAGTCAACACAATACGTGAAAACCATTTTCTAAATATAACTAACACTTATGAATTTCCCCACTGTTACAGAGAAGAGAATAGGCATGTGGGATGCATGTGGAGGCTTACTCGATTTATGAAAGAATGAGGTGTTTCTGATGTACATATATTCTTGTTGGCACTCCCATTTAAAATGTTTAATACGTGAAAGATATGATGAAGTCATGATTTGAAATTGAAAGTTCCTAATATTCCCTCTTGTTTTCGTTTTGATCGTGGCTTGGATGGTTTTGGTCAATGGCCAAACCTAACCCGTTACATTTTCCAAAGTTAATTATTCATCATTTCCAAGTGAACATGCCTATTGCGGAGTACCATTTGATGACATATAGTGAGTCGTAGACTTCATTCACCTAGGTCATTGCTTATTATATATTATATATTATATATTAAATGAAGGGTTATGTGGTGTTTGAGAGAGTAGTTCCAACCATACAGTTTTAAGCTCAAACAGTATAAAGCACTCACATACTACCATACGATTCCAACCATATAGTGTCAGTCATTCTCTCAAACATTCCATTAATTTTATTTTTAGCTCTTCAACTATGTTACTTATCTTATTTTGACTTTAGAACTCAAAAATGTCTTATTATGCTTCCTAAACAATGCTCCGTATATCTCGTTTAGCCCTTCAGTTATAAAATCATTGAAAGCTCAATAGAGTAGGGTTAACCCAAATATTTTTTAGCAAGCGATGAGAGAAATAACTGTGTTCAAAGTTGGTTCTCTTGTCCTTCCGACCTTGATTTCGACCACACCTATTTCTGTTTGACTTCTAATCATCTGCAACACATGCCAATTTTAATTTTGTGGGAAATATGTACCAAGTAAAATTTATCTCCACATCCATACAAACGGTTAGCTCATAGAAGAAACTTTTTACTTTCATGATAATTTTTTGGTGTGTTTTTATATGTACTTGTGTTTACTTTATCCTATCCACTTGAGAATTCTCAATCTAATAATCCAAGAGAAGTCCTCGTCTTTAGGGGATTACTTGTGCACAAATAATAGGTTCTGGGTTCTGCAATAGTAAAAAAGGTGTGGTCTAGCAATAAGTATAACACACCATTTCCTCAAGAAAGCTAAATAAATGCTACAGAACTGAATATTTTTAAAAGCATACTTAAAATTTTAAAAAATTATGTAGCAGTTGAAAACATAGAATCATGAACATGCACGCACGTGTTATAGGTAAACACTAAATGTGTACTGCTATTTGATAGTCTGTGCTGAAATATTGGCATGGCAAAATTACTTATGAGAAATTAATATTTCTCAGTATTTGATAAAATCCTTGTCTTGTTTTTGATAGACTTTAAATGTTATTATCTCATTATTCTTGATTATTTAGGTAGGCTAAATTTCTAAATCTAATTTAGCTATACCATCTTATAGAGTAACTTATTAATTCTAGTAATTAGATTCTAACTATAATCATCTCCTTGTAATAGCTAAATAAAATTGTGCATCGAGGATTTGATTGCCCAGAGTAACTTTAGGATTTTTGCACATCCCTAATTCCTGGAGATGATGTTTTTTTTATTTTTTTTTTCTAATTAATATTTTTTTGCCACTATGTTGCGCTTTTTCAAATGCTTATCCTAAGGGCCTGCAAATTGTATCTTACTTACTTTCTCTGTATTTTGCTTTTGTATTTGTATTTTTATTAATTAATAATATAGATTAGAGCGTTTGGTCAAGCCCTTCCTGGGTATAAGTTACTTTCTCCCATCTTCATCTTAAAAAATGGATGTTGAAATTTGATAGAGGGTGCCAACCAATCGATTACTATGTTCATGCTTGCTCTGATTTTATAAGTTATTCTATCTCGTCATTTATTAAAAAAATATAAATTGTTATTGAACTTTACCAACAAAGTCCAAAAAAAAAAAAACAAACACTTAGGGCCTACCAATAAATGTAACTTTTTGTGATACATTAGGTGGGGAAAAGAAAAAAGAAAAAAGAAAAGGAGGTCGACACTACGTTTCAAATACAACAGTATGCATGATTGGATATAATATAGCCGGCTCCAAGTGGAAACAACTTGTTAGAAGAGGACACAGGCTTCGGTAGGTGACTTAGCTTTTGTTTTTTCACTTTAAATTTTCTAATTAGCATTACATATTTTTCAACCCAAATATTACTTGATTAATTATAAGAGGCCGTCTTAGCTGTCTATATAACGTGTTCAGAATTTAGTCTCTTTCTATCGATTTCCTTAATTACCTAAACAGAGAGATTAGTTGAAGCTCTACAGAAATGGCAGCCATGGCGACAGCCCTCCTTGTTCTGCTGCTGGGAGCACCGGCAGTGTATGGAGCAACATACACAGTCGGCGACACCTCAGGTTGGAGCACCGGAGTAGATTATACCACTTGGGCTTCTGATAAGAACTTCACGGTTGGTGACACTCTAGGTAAGATCAGGTGTAAAATGTGTGTCGTTGTTAATTATCTTGTCGAATTAAATTTTATGGTTGGGATATCCTAGAGTTCTTTTGTGTATTTCTATCCATTTGTTCATTTAAAAAAAAAAAAAATCTACAAAATATGTTGATGAACATTGGACATGATGTTATAAGATTATTTGTTTTCCGTTAACAGAAAATTTGTCCTTCATGAATTAATGTTGAATTTTTATCATTTTATAGTTTAATTTTGTGATCAACCGCAAACCACAGCCTAGCTTGCAGTTTCTTGACAAAACTAGCTTTAATCATGCATCAACTAAGTAGTTATCTTGTGTAGTTTAATACTTTCCTAAAGATAATTCTGTAAATAGCCTATGAGGTTTATCATTGATTTTATTTTAGTCTATACTATTTAGAAAGTCTCACTTTTAACCCTCATTTATTACTTTGTTTCAATTTTAGTCCATCCATTAGTTTAATGTCAAATATTTTACAAAAAAGTTATAAAATATCTCACTTTGACACACTAATGAAATATCTCACATTTGGCACCTAATATAATCTATTACTTGTTTCACTTTTTGTCCCTCCATTAACAAGGTGTTACTAAAAACTACAATAAAAAAAAAATCTAAAGTTAGAAACTAAATACAATAATTTTGATGCATATAACAAAAACCAACAATAAAATATCAAATGTTAGTCAAATGAGTTTTATTTAGCTTCTCACTTTAGATGTTTCAAAATTTTATCATTAATCCTTCTTAGCTCATAGAAGGATTGAACGTGAAACAATATAATATGTTAGGGACCAAAGTCGAACCTTTTAAAAGTTTTATGTTAAATATTTAACATTTAACTAACAAAGATATTAAAACTAAAACAAAGTAATATGCTAGAGACTAAAGCGAGACTTTTTAAAAATTAAGGACTAAAGCGAGACTGTGGGTGCTTAGGGACCATTCATAGGATTAACCTAACATATTACTATTATTTGAAGCATCGGGTGCGAATTCTCAATAAAGTGATCGGTATCAATATGTTACCACTTTATCTTACCCTTTTTTCGCCTTTCATGTCAATTTCTCTATATATCGTAATTAATATGTCAACAAACCATGTCATCATTTTTGGCACCCTAACTAATTCTTATTAATATATATATCATGTTACATGACAAATTTAAGACTCGGTGGTTAGTTTTAATTTCTTTAGTGGCCGCCAACATGTAGTAGTTGTAGGACAACCATGAAATGATATATTTATAAGGTAGTGAATATAATATATTTAAGCCAGAACAAAGAATATCATCTCTACCTGCTTGCCTACGGAAATTGCAATTTTTTTTT
>CAMOHE010026851.1:0-28462 GCA_946598075.1 Artocarpus hirsutus
CGAACCTGAGGTCTCTTGGTTGGTAGCAGCCTTTTTGGACCCTTCGTCCTGGACCTGGTTGGGTGTAGCTAGGACTTGGTATTCTCTGGTCTGCTGTATCTTGGATGTGTAGCTAGGACTTGGTATTCTCTGGTCCGCTGTATCTTGGACTCTTAGTCTTGGATTTGGTTGGCCGTTGTCATGACTTGGTCTTCTCTGGTTGGCTATAGTCTTCTTGGACTCTTCGTCCTAGACCTAATTGGTCGTATCTAGGACCTAGACTTTTCTGGTCAACTGTTGTCTTTTTAGACCTGGTCGAATTCTTCATTGGACTTAAAGTCTCTTAGTTGGCCTTAGCCTTTTAGACTCTTCATCTTGGACTTGGTTGGCTGTTGCCAAGACCTGATTTTCTTTGGTCTACCGTATCCATCTTGGACTCTTCGTCCAAGACCTGGTTAATCGTATCCTAGTCAAATGGATCTTGTTCCAACAGATCCTTGTTGGATGGATTCTGGTCGGACGATTCCTGGTCAAACTCCTAGTCAGATGGATCCTGGTTGGGCTTGTGGTTGGACCTGGTCTGACTCCTAGTCATACCCACTTTTCTTTACTTTTAGACTTAGTTAGGTGGCCTTCTAGTCCATTAGTCTTTTGACCATCCTAGGAATGGTTGGGGGGGATAGATGAGGTTGCTGGAAAGGCAAAGTGCCCTCCTTCTAGTGCCAAATGTTAATGCCTAAGACCGACATAACACCACATGCGAGGGCGCACAGTGGTCGGGTTTCCAATTATGTCCGACTCTGCTTGGTTTAATCAGATCTGCAAGAGGAGAGAATGCCTCAAAGTAAGGGGACACTAGTGTGATGTTTGCTAAGAGCACTCTGACGTTCAAGTCAGTGCTCTGACTAGGAAAAGCAAAGGGAGAGGCAGAGTAGGCTAGGGAAAAATGCACGTACCTTTTGTGGTGGAGTTGATCCTTCTATTTATAGAATTTAGCTTAGATCTGGATGTGGACTGGTTTTGGCTTGTGACTTGAGCACACTACTATACAAAGCCTAGGTGGCCAGTAACAGGCGTCAAGATCTTTAGAGAATAAGGATTGCCTAATAGAGAGCTAAGATGGTGCCTTCTTTGGGTATGATCTACTACCATGTGATTTGGTCAAGGTCCAATTACCTAGCCGAAACTACGAAGTTATTCCACATGGTTGCTTTGGCCAAGTTGGGTTGGTGCTCGACCTAAGATTGGTGATCTGCCTATGATCGATGCTCAGCATTTGGTGGTCGGTACTAGGCAAATAACTGATGCTCGACCTATGGTCGGCTACTGCTCGGCCTAGGGGTTGGCCTGTACTTGGCATATGGTCATTGGTGCTTGGCCCAAGGTTGCCTGGTGCTCGACAAATGCTCAATGCTCGGCAAATAACCTGTGCTTGGCCTAGGGTTGGTCGGTGCTCGGCCAATGATTTGTGCTTGGCCTAGGGGCTCTCGGTGCCTGGTAAAATGACCGGTGCTCTGCCTAAGTCCGGTGCTTGGCATATGGTGGCCAGTGCTCGACCTAGGGTTGGCCGGTGCTCGACCTAGACTAGTGCTTGGCCTAGGTTTGCTAGTGCTCGGCCAATGATTAGTGCTAGGCCAAGGGTGGGCCGGTGCTCGGCCTAGGGCTGGCCGATGCTTGGCCTAGGATCGATCGGTGCTCAGCCAATGACCGACTGGTTGGTACCCGTCCTTTTCAACCATTTGGTTCAAAGGGGTCTAGATTTCTAAATGGTCTTCTCATCATTAATATTTCCTCTACAACAATGGTAGTGCTGGCTACAATTCATCGTTTGGCCTATTATCTTGCACTTGTAGTTTTGGTCTCATTGTTCAAGAATGTGTGATGAGACTGTAAAAGTATACATTTTATAATGCTGAAATCATTTATTTAAGCTTTTATTTCTTGTTAAATCTTTTAATTAATAGCATTTTTATGTTATTGATATTTTTATGTTTTAGTGTATAAATATGTTTAAAAATATGTTTTTAGTGTGTTTTATGTTTAGTAATATTTTTTGGTAATTTTTAGAATTATTTCATTGTGTTCAATATGTGTTTAGTATGTAAATAATTAAAACCATAAAAATAATGAGTAATTTTTTTATTTTGAGTCTTAAAGTGTTTATAAATAAGTTTTTAGTTTATAAATATGTTTTATTATATTTTTAGTAGTTTTTAAAAATATTTTCAAGTCTTAAAAATCATGTATGTGTCAAAATGAAAAGACTCAAAATTTTAAAAGTTTATTCTTATTTTTAGTGTGTTTTAATGTAAAATAAATATTTTTGCAATTATTAAGTTTGTAAAATAATTAATTTTGTCTCAATTATTTGTTTTTTAGATTTGAATTTTGGAGCAAAAATTGAACAAAATAGTGTCAAAATAGACAAAATTAGACAACAAGTGATATATCATCATCAAATAGGGCCGTCATAGAAAAAAAAAAAAAAAAGGAAAAAAGGAAAAAAACTTACTTGGCGTGAAACATGTGGATTCACGTGTGAAGGAATTAAAAAAATAATAGAAATATTCTTTTTTCATGCATCCGTGCTGGCTTCAACGAATCAAGAAAAAAAATAAAATAAAAATAAAAACAAACAAATAAAATATTAATTAAATAATAATAATAAAGGGGTGAATGGTAAAAAATTTCTCTATATAAACCCCCTCCCCCTTCCTTCTTTACGCCATTCTTCGGCCTTTTGGCCGCTTTTTTCAACTGCTGGGTCTCCTGTTTAGCAGTATATATCATTTCAGAGAAGATACTGTTAAGGTATTTCTCTATCCTCACTAAAACTAGTAAAATAATACATAAATTAGTGTAAAAAATCTAATGAGATAGAATAGTAATCTTATATGCATGGTATTATAGTATGGATTTTAACTCTATATTTATGTTGTAATGTTTATATTTTTATAGAATAAATTATATTTCTATGTTTTTAATAATTATTGTTAGTATTGTTATGCTGTCTAATTTTTATATAAATTCAGTCATATTTTTTTTATGTAATTAAATTGTATTGCATAATTAATATTAATGGTGCTGAAATTATGCTTGTTTATTAAGTTGAGTTTTTGCTGCATTATAGACATGAACTAGCACAGTAAATGCTTGGTAATGCTTGATTTATTGTTGACAAAGGATAACATAGTGTATTCTTAAACCATTTAATAATACGAGGTGTTGCCGAAATTGATGCAAAAATTTATTCTATTTAAATAGAAAATTTTGATTTGTTATTATCTTTTCTATTTTAAAATTATGTTAATTATAATCGTAATGACAACAGTTATAATTTTTATAATTGGTGAATAAAATCATTAGTGAAAGATGATTATTTTGCTTCTTTTTATAGGAAAACATTTTTCTCTATTATGGCTTGCTATATTGTTGTTTTAGGTTAACTTATAAAATTAGCAAAAATGCTTTCAATTAAGGAAAAATGATATATAAATCAAATGCTTTAAATAATTATTTTTTAGAGTTAAAATTTCATATTAGTTATGAAACATACAAAAAATTCTCAAAGCTTCACCTTTTTAGCTTTATGTTTTAAAATTGTTAAAATATTTTTTTCTTATAAATCTCGATAAAATCATCCTTGTCTTTTCAACCTTTAAATTGTCAATCCGTCAAAAACCGGCCTTCTTATGGATACGACAACCTTTGTTATTACAAATGTCTGTTGTTTAAGAAAAACATTTTTGAGCGACACAACAATGTGAACAAAGAATAAATGTATTTACGTGTTTGTTTGCATAGTGTTGTTAATAAATAATGATTCAATGATATAGTCTTGTTGGTTTCCCCCCAAAAAGGAAATATTGAACCAAGTTGAATTATAGAATAATATAATGATGGTAAATAACATTTCTATCTATGCAATGCAGATCACAAGAACAAACTCTGTACATTTTTGCAAGTAAGTATTCATATAAAGTCTTGACTAATCGTACCTGCAATTTATGTTTTCTACTTGAGTTAATTTGTTATCCTGCCTAGCCAATAAAAGTGTAAAAAAGCTTTAGTTTACATTTTTTATCGTCCCAATATTGCTCATATTTTGTTTTGTTTATGTGAGTATGGTTTATCATGTGCTTTTTTTGTATTGCTGTAAATCTTGTTGTTATTTTAGGGGAAGTACCATTTGAAATTGTTGCCAAAGGTGTTGGCTCCATGCCTCCTTTTGATCAGATTATTTCTTTTGAGTTTGTGGCCAATTATTTCCCAAAGGGGCATTTTCTTGTATATTATTTGTGATTTGTTGGTTAATAAATAGGAAATGTGAGATGTGGTTTTCATTATTTTGTTGTTATGTACATGAGGTGTTTGATAAATTGTCAATCATGGTTAAACAGGATGAGAAAATATGATATGTTTGTTGTTTTGTGTTTTTTCTCTATTTTAATAAGAGTAAATGATGATTGTAAGTGTTTTGTTGTTTTGCGGCAGCATTTGCCGATGTAAGACACAGTTTTCACTACGGAACCAGCTAGATTCCACATCAGAACTTATTTCGAGACAGAACTTGGGGGTTCCGTGACATAACTTGGTGGGTTTCAAGAAAAAACTTGACAGGTTCCAGCGAGTTTCAAGTCGAAACCTGACGGGTTTTGCAATTGGTGGGTTCCAACGAGTTCTTAGACAGAACTTATCAAGTTCCATCGATTTCTAAGACGAAACCTAGCGGGTTCTATTGCTCTCCTGCATCTTGTGCTGGTGACCAGAGGTGGTTTACACTTTTTTTTTTCAAAAAAAATATAATCTGATAGGTTTTAACTTTAGAATCTATCACGTTACAATCCGTTACCATGCGCCGACGATTAGAGGTGGTTGGTACTTTTTTGTTTCAAATAAAATATGTTAGGACTTGATTGGTTCTAAGTTAGAACCTAACAAATTACAATCCGGCACCCGCGTCAATGACCGAAGGAGATTGGCACTTATTTGTTCCAAGAAAAAAGAATGGAATTAAAAGACTTTCTGGTTAGTCTCATCTTAAACCTGATAATCGTTGAAGATAATATGTGGCTTGTGAGATAATATTACAACATCAAGTTGAAGCTCTTTTCCAGAAGAGAAAGAAAAAAAAAAAAAAAACCCTTTACGATTCGCATTCTGATTGATGTATTTGTTTTTATATTGACACAAACACACACACATATATATTATATAGAGAGAGAGGAGGCAAAAGCTGAAGAAGGCTCAATCGAGAATTTCGGGTTTTTGCTTTGGATTGCAAAAGAAAAAGAAAAAAATAATATTTCTCTTCCAAAAATTTTCAAAAGGAAAAAAAAAAACACCTGGAATGCTATTTTAATTTTAATTTTTTTCCTGAAGAAGATGGAATTTAATTTGAATAGAAAATTGGTGATCCATATCTTGGATTGCAAAAGATAGCAGAGCCAAACCTCAAAGCAAGTTGTCTACCTCTCTTCTGCTTGCCTCTTCAAATCCATGTATTTTTGGGATATTATGGAAGACAATAAGGTCAGAAAAAAAAAAAAAAAAGGGAAGGGGGGAAGATTTTGGGGAAGAGAATTACCTCATTTAGGGATGCTATTGTAGTGAGTTAGAGGAGAACTTAAAAAAAAAAAAAAAAATTGTAGTTTGAGTTAGAGGAGAACCTCAAACTACAGCTCTGGTAGGTTCTATTAATGCAACATCTTTTTGGGTTTTTCATTAAAGTCTATTTCTTTTGATTATTTGAAATTCTGCTCTCGGATCTAGAACCATGACATGGATGAAATTTAGTAATGTAATTATTGTTTTTGAGCATATTTATTCAGGTTTTCCTGTTTCTACAAAATGAAATGAAGTGTTTATAGTCTTAGAGAGAGCCGATATGAGAACATGGCTTTTTGGCAACTAAAAGACTATTTTACTTTTGGTCTTCACAGTTCTAATTGTCTCTCACTTTGATTGAATCTAATCTATATGAAAAATGTATTGAATAGTTGTTAGGCGTTTTCGGGTAATGGTTGAAACTACTGAATAGATTTTACTTTGGTTTTATTTTTGTACACTTGATCATGTTAATGAAGAAGTTGGTTTAGCTCTTGAACTAACAAATTATTGACCTTTGGATGGTTGTGTATATGAGATTTGATGAGAAAACTGGTTAGGAAGTCATATTTAAACTTGAATCTAAGTTGGGTTTCTTAAGGTGTGAGTTTCCACAAGTCTTTTTTTTTTTTCCCTTTGATTTCAAGTTATTGTTTTTAATTAAGGCCTTTTAAAATGAAGAAGGAAAGGGAGGTGTCAGATAGAATTGTCTAACTATACACAGAAGAGAGAATCCTGTTTCACTGTTTTCAACCAAACTGTAGTCGTTTTGGTTCCAAAAATAATGCAATCCTCTCCTCATATTCTTGATCTAGATGTAGTCCTTCTTCCTTTTTCTTTTTTCCCTGCTCTCATGTCCTCCTTCCTTTCTTCTCTCTTTCTCTGGATTTCTTCTAAGTTCTACCTTATTTCCTTTGTTGCTGTTGTTGGATTTTTCCCAATAATCAAGTTTCATACCTTGGTGATTATTTTTCATGTTGTTAGATAATTCTATTGGTTTGCGTTGTTCCATGCTCATGTATATGACTTAAATAGCTGCTGTTGTTGTTGGGTTTCCCCAATAATCAGGTTTAGTTATTTAGAGGTCATGCTGCAGGTTGTTTTCTAATTTCTTTTGTTTTTTGGAGTGAGGGGAAAATACTGGTATTGGATAATTGGAAATCCATTATGAAGCATGTTTTCTCGTTTTCAGTATGTTATCTTGCTAGTGTCGTTCTCGTACATTTTTCCATGTCTATTTTACACAAGATATGCTCCTTAATTAGTGGTGCATACAACTTCATCCCTGTAATTCTGTGAGAACTAAATATCTTTAGCATATTCTCGACCTTTTAATCTTTTCCTTTCTTTTTTCCAAAAAGAATCATTTGTGTGTGTATATCGGCTGTGGTTTGTGATTGGTCTGTTGGGATATAAACATGTTCAGCTTCAGTTTTTTTTTTTTTGGGTAATTTTAACCTTTTTTCACTCTTATAACCTCTAATTGTTTGAAGTATTTTTGTTGGGTTAATTTAATTGCCACAAGAAGGCTCATAGTTGTTCAAGGAGATTCTCATATGAATCATATCTAGTGGTTTACATTGATGTCGAGTCTTTAATTTTGTAGTATTTACAATTGATGCATTAGGGAAATTCTGCTTCAACATGCAACAAAATCAAAAGCAACCATAAAATCCACACACAAGCAAGCAGAACCTTCTGAGCTTCAACTTTTTTGACTTGGATCGCATATTAACTGCTGCACACCAATCCTATCTTTTCAACATATTTTCACCGATAAATTTACAAAAAAAAATAAAAAAAAATCACACATGCGATCAAACTAGAAGAATAATGAGAGAATTGAACTTAATTTGACACTTTATATTATGTTGTATTATATTATATGGTGTTCGTTCGTTCGTTGTTCCTTTCAGAAAGAAGACTCCTTCGTTAACCCAAATTCCGACCGATTCGAATTTTGAGTTCAGAATTAAATAAACTAGAGGAACATGGACGAGCAATTCATACTCAGGGTTCCGCAGTCTGTGGCTGAGCGAATAGAACGTCATCTCAACGAAAACCCTTCCTCTGATGACAAGTCTTTGGACCTCTCTTTCTCCGGTAACAAATTTTCTTTTCCTTTTCTTGAAATCCTCACGCGCACACATATTAAAGTTTCAATTTTGGGGATTTTAATTGTGTGGTTGAATAAGTTTGCAGAGGATGGAAGGAAAGGGAGTTTTGTGATTGGAAACGATAGTTTTCCCGCGTCTCTATTGGATCTTCCTTGTGTCGTTGAATCCTACAAGACTTATGATGACAGCGTCTTAATCAAGTCTGCAGATGTCGCTCAGGTATACTAATACGCCCACATTGATATTAACACATTCTAAGTTCTAATGCCGGATTAGTTTTTTGTTTGAGGCCAAGGCATTTTATGTCAAATATTTGTATTTGTATCATAATTAACAGATTAGTTTTAGTTTTAGATGTTGACGTTTCTTTTAAAGGCAATTTAGGTCAACAATTGTTGGGGTTTTCACAGATGATTATGGTTCGAGAACCGGGGGATGCTGCCCCGGACACAGTCGAGTACAGGCATGGTCTCACCCCTCCTATGAGGGACGCTAGAAAGCGAAGATTTCGCAGGGAGCCTGATCTTAATGTACCATCCATGCCTTCCTTGTTACCTTTATTTCTTTCTTTATTTAAGTTGCCTATCACTTTGGTACTGTTTTTTGTGAGTTTTCTCATTGTCTGTGTTCTGTATGTATGGGATTGTACGGCTACGATTAAATTTTTTTCATCGTTTCCCTCCTACTAGAACTAGTCTGTATTTGTCTAATTGTTGAAATTTCCTTCATTTTGCAGCCTGAGCTTGTGCGACGAGTTGAAGAAGATTTGCTTAATATCACGGCTGGTAATACTGCTGAAACAATCGATATACTTTTACATTCACATTCACATTCAGTGTATATGACATATTATTAAGTCTTCTTATCCTGTCCCATTCAAAAGTTTCAGACTTGTTAAGTTTCTGAGCCAAGAATGTTAAGGCATTAAAAGAGTGTGAATGGAAATTGCTTTGATCATAAGATGCATAGAGATTTTTGTAAATAGACGCTGATAGTATTCCTCAACGAAGGTTTCTACATGTTGAACCAACAGAACAAGAGAAAGATGGAGATGCCAATGCCCGTAATACAAATAAGAAACCTGCGCCAGCCCCAGTTCCAAAACCTGACATTCCAGAGGCTGGTATAAATGTTGGGGAGCCTGACAGAAGTGATTCTGATGAATCTGATGAAATCTCTTCTTGAGGTCAAGATATGTAAAATCTTGTACCCTATCGACCCTTTTTATTTTAGCATTTTCTCATGTTATCAGTAGAAGCATTATCTTTGAGCACCTTATCATCAATTTTGATTTTCACCTCTTGTTTTAGATGTCATAGAATCACTACATGGTTGAGATGGCTCTGGGCTTTGCTTTGTTGGCCTTGCCAAGATCATGTTGTCATTTACAATACTGCAATTATTAGTAGCAGCAGGCATTACGGATTTGGCTGTAGGTATAAACATTTGCATATTTAATCTCTACATTGCCCATTTATGAGAGTCTAAAAAGCTCATTGCCGGCAAATCAAATATTTTAAATACCCTTTGCTTACAATTTGGGTGTCAAAATCAGGGAAAGTTGTCTAGAAATTGAGGATGCTATACGTAACATCTAAGCTTTTGCACAGTAAATTTAGACAAGTGAGACTGATTTCAGTTGCCTTTATTCTAGGAAAAATGTCGTAATTGAGGATGGCTGTTTCAAGATTCTTGATTTTGTCCATATTTATTATGTATTCTTTTCTTTTTGTTTTGTTTGAAATTGTTTTTTGGTTGGCGTATCAACTTTTATGGTTTAACATGCAGAATCCCCATAAAAATGATAGCAGTGCCAGAGGCATACACAGATTTCAGGATTGGTGAAAACAAGAAGTGTTCGAAGGTGTTGCTTTAGAATTCCTGCAAAAATGAAGATGATGAATGCCAATATGCGTCACCATTCTCGTTGAGGACAAACTTTGTGCCATCTGTTGACTGCTCCTCTTGATCAATCTTTAGCAACCAAGAAGACCTGTGTTATACCCAATTTTCGAACGTCTTGCTATAAACCTTTCTATCCTGTTTTCAGAAAGACGAGATTATTTTTGTTTTGGTAAAACGACAGTTCTTCATTAGCGTTGTTTTCTTCAAATAAAAAAAAACGACATATTTTCTTTTTTGTTTTTAACTTCCTCTTCTTCCCGTGGCGGAAGCTAGAAATTGTCGGTTTCCGCAGCCAAACTCCTATCTGTTAAGACTTTAACATGCGATCTAAATATGCAATAACATTATTAAGCATACAAGATCAGAAGGGAAAACGCGTTTATCGAGTTGCCTCCTGCCATTGAATTTCATTGTGGAATTCGAACTTCTGCTACGTTTGGTTCCACCGGTTGCATTGCTTGCTGCCTTCCTCTTTATTTCACCGAGTTTGGGAGCTTCTTAACTCTCTCGATGCCAAAAATGATGGTGTATAGAACTGATATGAGATACATTGAATTTTCATCACATAGTATCCAGCCAAAAACGTATTCGACTAAATCATGAATAATGGGCCACTCAATGATGTTAGTGGGCAAAGCACTCTTAATTAATAGAGTATTTTAATATAAGTGCATAAAACACTTATTAGTGCATGCATGGGCACTTACATTCTTCTATTTCGCTCATAAATTCAATTTTTTCTGCAGCAAGAAGCAAGATACTTGAATCATGGCGATAGTGTTTTTAGAACCAGTAATATCTTCCATGTATCTCAATGTGTTATCTCTTAATACTTAATGAATAAAACCTATATTTATTCTAGGTCCAAACATAATGATAGTTTCTTAAAATAAATAAATGTATACATAAAAGAAATATAAGAAAATATTACAACTGAAATTGAGTTTTATTACTTAATGACATTGGTTTATACAACAAAATTTATACCAAGGAATCAAGTCCCATTCTTTTTACATGATCCTTGAATCTGAATGATGGCATATCTTTTGTCAAAGGATCAGCAATCATTAGTTCAATGTTAACGTGTTCAATGACCACTGTTTTATCTTTAACACGTTCTCTTATGGCTAGATACTTAATGTCGATGTGCTTACTTCGACTACCACTTTTGTTGTTTTTAGCTATAAAAACTGTAGCTGAATTGTCATAATATATCTTCAATAGCCTGAAAATAGAATCTACAATTCTAAACCTAGAAATAAAACTTTCCATCCATACACCATGCAGGCTGCCTCAAAACAAGATACGAACTTAGCTTCCATAATGGAAGCAGCACTCAGAATCTGCTTTGCGTTTCTTCAAGATACAACTCAACTGGCAAACATAAAAATGTACCCATATGTTGACTTCTATGAATCAATACAACCAGCGAAGTTTCAATCTGAGTAGCTAATTACCTCTAGAATTTCAGTCTGTCTATATTTAAGCATGTAATCTTTGGTTCCCTAAAGGCACCTCATTACTTTCTTTGCAGCTTTCTAGCAGTCTATACTTAGATTACTATGATATCTTCCTAACATTCTCACATCAAATGCAATATTAGATTTTTTGTAGACTTGAGCATATATTAGGCTTCCAACAGTAGAAGCATATAGAATATTTTTTATTTATTCCCTTTTAAAATAATTTTTTGGGCACTGTTTCAAATTAAACTTATCACCCTTCACAATGGGAGCTATACTTGTGTACAATTTTTCATCTGAAATCTCTCTAAAACCTTGTTGATATAGGTTTCTTGAAACAAACCTAAAATACCTCTAAATCTGTCTCTATGGATTTTTATGCCAATGACATAAGATGCATCATCTATCCTTCATATCAAAGTTTTTAAAGAGAAATTACCTCATGTAGTAAATCCTTATAATTGGTTGCAATTAAAATATCATCCACATATAGAATAAGAAAACAAATTTTCCTTCCACTGATCTTCTAGTATATACGTTGATCTATAATGTTTTCTACATATTCAAATGAAGAGATAACATCATAAAATTTTAAATACTATTGACAGGAGGCTTGTTTGAATCCATACAAGGATTTGTTAAGCTTGCACACCAAATGCTCACTATCACTAGAGGAAAATCATTCTGGTTGTTTCATACAAACATCTTCCTCTAGATGTCTATTGAGAAAAGCAGTTTTCACATCTATTTGTTGCAACTCTAAGTCAAAATACGCAAACAATGTCATAATAATACAAAAAGAATATTTCTTAGATATAGGAGAAAATGTCTCTTTGTAGCCGATTTCTTCTATTTGAGTGAATTCTTAGCTATGAGTCTTGTTTTATATCTTTCAACGTTGCTCAATGGGTCTTTCTTTGTCTTAAAGACCCATTTACACTCTATGGCTTTTGTATTATTGGGCAACTTAACAAGATCTTGAACTCTGTTAGATGCCATAGAATTCATCTCATCTTTCATGGCATCAAACCTCAAATTTTATTCTTTACAGTTTATGGCTTGTGAAAACGTTTTAGGATCACTTTCAACTCCAATGTTGTAGTCAGACTCTTGCAGATATACAACATAATCCATAGGAATTGTCGACTTTTTTATTCTAGTAGATATTCTTAATGTTGTATCAACATTTTCCAAAGGAACATGTTTAACTGCTTGTTCAGCAATTTCTAGCATTTTATGAACAACTTGATCGACGAGATTATTATGAACAATTTGTGGATCTTCAATGATTAGTTTAACAACCACTAGTTTGAACTTGAAGTGTTGTGAGGAACAATCAATCTGTCACTTGAGTAGGAAGGACGAGCATCAAAATGATCCTTCTCATAAGCAATGTTCTGGGATTAATTGCTCCCACTGATCACGTCATTCTTAAGAAACTTTGCATTTCTTGATTGTAAAATTCCTGTCAACATGATTAATGAAAGAAGAAAGGATAATCTATAACACAACTCAAATAATCGTTGTAAGGATCTAAACTATTACATTAATGGGGGTGGGGGCTTCAAGAATGAAAGGAAAAAGAGAAAAAACTGGCTTGCAGTCATTGAATCAAACTGCATTGAAAATCCATTTGCACACAACAAATTCGGCAAGATGCAAAAAAACATGGGCAAAGATTTCTAGGTTTGTCTAAGCAATGGCCTTAACATCAAATAACTTAATACAGCTCAACTATGATTACATTTGAAGAAAGAATGTTTTGTAGATGTTTAAATTATTAAATTAGCTTAATCCAATGTTACATGATATAAATAATACAGAATCATCTTCTCAATGGAGTGGAGGAATGCTAAGGGATCCAAAGTGAAGCACTCTTGGTAAAATCTGTAAGAAGTTACACGAGAGGATGTTAGGACAAGAACATAACACTGTTTTTTAGTTTTAGGAGCAATCAATCCGCTTGCTTGCTGCACAAGAAATTTTACCTCTCCAAGTCGAGCGTTGATTTTCAAAGGCACAATATCATCGGCACGTGTTTCGCCTACATTTACAATTGCAGTGGCAGCCCCCACCCCATGCGCAGCCCTGCAAAAGCATAAACAGCCCAAGACATGGAAAATTTTCAGAAAAAAAGAAATTGGGTTCCCGTCTCTCTCTTGTTCGCTTAATCGTTTATCCTTCTAGCTTAACAAGATAATCTTTGTTAAGTTGAAACTACATTATCTCAACGAAAAATGTTTCATCTGATATTGCTCTCTCTCGATCAGATGACTTTTTTCCTATTTTATTTTATTACTTTTTTAAAGGTAGAAGAGTGACTTTGAAGCATGAGCAAATAGCCTACAACTTATAATACCGAAAAGTAAAAAATCCATCTCCCCCAGCTTCACGTTTTGACTAAATAAATATGTTTTGATTTAAAATAAATCTCCTCAAATATTATATAGCTTAGTGGCAGCACATCAAAAGCTGCGACGAGTCATATAACAAGCACATGCAAAAGAGACGTATATATAACTAAACCCTCCTAATGCACTAACAAGGACAATCTCTGCATTACTTCGAAAACACAATTATTTTGGCAAATTCAAAAGATGACAAGTGAATTCATACCTTAAAAGGAAAGAGAAAAAAGAAAAGAGAGATGCACCTGACAAGCCGATAAGCAGACATGGTCATAACAGATGAACCCAGTACAAGAAAAGCATCACATTCCTTTGCAGCCTCAATTGACATATCCGCTCTCTCCTTTGGGACATTATCACCAAAGAAAACGACCTTCAAAGTCATCAATCACAGAAAGGCTATCTCAGCAATAAAATCTTTATAAACCCTTGTGCATAAAAAGCAAAGCAATAACAAAATTTCAGGCTAGTTATGCAGGAAAGAGGGAAAATGGTAAACGGATACTGAATACTAACAACAACAATATATAAAATCTTACAAACCCTTTTGCATAAAAAGCAAAGCAAGAATACAATGCCGGGCTAACCATGCAGGAAAGAGGGAAAATGGTAATGAATACTAAATACTAATAACAATAATATTTCTTTTTTCTTTTAGGGAAAAAATTTCTGGTCAGTTTTTAGTATCGTATCAAGGTACCCGCAAGAAAAAGTAACAAGTTTTGTTCAGGTAATAAGGAATATCAACAGCACCAGGAATTGTAATAATCGGAAAATGTACAGCTTTTGAAGCATGATGCCTTACATCAGGTTTAAGCAATCCATTGCACTTTTGGCAAGTGGGTATGTGAAAATCTTCCTCCCAAAATTTTTCATCTATCTCGACATCGCCATCAGGCCTTTGTTTCATGCCAAAGCTCTTGTCTGAACCAGGGCTACCACCACACTCCAAACTCTCTATTGCTGCTGCCCACTGCAGTTGAAGAAATAAATTTACTTACTCCTCAGGCATCTATTGCAATTAAAATATTCAAAATGCCAAAAACGATGTGCCCAGCATAAGTTACAATTTTTATCAGCCAAATGTTTAAAAGGAAAATATGGCTATTAAAATGAAAGAAGAATTTACACAACAAACAAAACAAGACTAAAGGACAATATGACACGTAGAGTTATGAAATTTAAAATACGTAAAAAAGATGAGACTAAAGGACAATTAGCTATCCTGTGAGGTTCTAATGAATGTGATGCACAGCATTTGAAGGCACGAAACAAGATAGCCATTCATGGCGCATGATGAAAAGCTCGTATTAAACTATAACTACCGTTTTCTGTTCAATGGAAAGCATCTAGAAACCTCAAAATAATTTCATTAACTACTACTAAATTCTGCAATATTAATTTTCTGATCTTCTCGAAAAAGCTATATTTTCAGCATCTCTTTGGGCTTCAACTGAAAGAGTTCAAAGGAATTCCTTTTTCTTTGATTTTTTTAAGTTGTTTGACGTAATTCACTGATAGTTTTTTTGCTTTGTCATGTTAGCTCCTTCTCCTTGATGTTTTCCTGTTTTTCTCTCTCTTAGGATATCTCATCCTCTTTACTTGTAATTGATTAATTTATCATTGAAAAGGTTTTTTCTTATCAAAACAAAACAAAATGGTGATTCTGCAATATTCTTTATTTTTTTTGGGTGATTGTGCAATATTTTTGTACTGTCCTCAGGGTACTGCTCAAAGCCTCAGACCAGCCACCAAGTTCTATTCTATTCTCGTTTCGATGTAAAACAAAACTGTTAGCCTTTCCGCTATATGCTCTACCTAGAATCAGAATATTGTAATATTTCTGCATTTAGACTGCAATATCTTTGTAGATCCTACGAAACAAAGTTCATCAGGAAAAATCAAGGCCATTGTTCAAGTACAAATACGATGACCTAAACAGCAATTTTCATTGAAGAAAAAAACTGATGACTAAAGGCCAACCTTTGGATTAAGGGCCTTTACTTGGTCCTGAAAGAGATCCCGACTAAAAGAAAAACCACAATCCAAACAAACAACAGAATAGACAGTGCCATGCAATTCAAGTGGGTTGCTACCAGCACGGTGATGCAGCCTGAAAGAAGATAGTGAGAAATTGGACTCATTAGAGTTTATTTGAACATCTTCATATTTCCCAATGAATGCTAAAGGATAGATACTTGCTAATCACCTGTCAACATTCTGTGTAACCATGAAGTTAATCCGACCGCATTTTTCAAGGGATGCTAAAGCAATATGAGCAGCACCGGGCTGCGCCGTGGTAAATCGTCTCCAGCCAGCGTAACTTCTTGCCCAATATCGCCTGCGAGCTCTAATGGAACGGATAAACTCCTGTCCAATGAATCAGGCAAGAGAAGAACCTTGAAGTAAGATTTTAACATTGAAATAGAATCGTGTAAAGAAATCTATTTGTGAACATGAAGAGAATTTCTTTCTTATCCAAATTCAAAAAATATTTATCTTCTTTGACAATTTTGATGGGAGGAAAATTCTAATTTCCTAGGACCAACAAGAACATGTTTGAAGGAGTTATATACGTCACTCTAGAACTTTGGGATCTCATTTCATTACAGATGGCCTTGCACTTCGTTATATTTTGGAAACGCATAAGAAACATGGCACAAACTCGCAAGTATTATTATTAGCATAAACCAGTGATAATAATCTTCATCAACTACTTAGCATATCAAACATACCAAAAGCACAGAGAATTATCAAAATCTCACATTATATTATTTTATTCAACAAAAGTAGCATCTCTTTTTTCCCTTATTGAGAAGTATATGTCTAGTCTCTACCCCTTTGATCTCACTCTCTCCACAAATCATGTGTGACTGCTCCAAATTTAAACAGAAGGGTTTATTTGACCTGGATACATAGTACATGCCTTCAGTTCACCTGATGAGTAATTGGTTTGAAGCCAGAACTATAAGCTCCATTTGGACTGCATATTTAAAAACAGTAAATAACATAGTGAATAGACTAATAGACAAATTTCGGGGTATAATTAAGATCAAAATAGAGCATAAAGATTCTCATTGGAAACATTTTCACCAACTTTAAAAAAAGGGCTAAAGTTGGATTCGGTGTCTTGTTGAGCAGGATTTCATTGCCTGATGAAAATGGGAATCATTTCTTCTTTTGCAGTTATATTAGAATGAAAGAATAAAAGTTGGAACCAAAAGCAAATGACTATCACTCAGTTAGTTAGTAGTTTGATAAAACATTTCATGAACCAAAGGTCCTCAAATACAACACAATCAAGCTTCCTTATAGATCAGAGCTCCTTAATCTATTAGGAAGCAACATTAAAAAATCCAACTGGAGAAAAAAACTCAAACAATAACCTTAGTAGATAGGATAATCCCAAATCCAAAATTTGATATAAATAGCTTTAGAGGTTCTTGAACTTTTAACATTGTGATAATTTGGTTCTTGAATCAATTTAATGGGCTAGAATAATCCTTGAACTTTTAACATTATGACAATTTGGTCCTTGAATTAATTTAATAGGCTAAAAAAGTCTCTAAAGTTTTAACGCTGTGACAATATGGTCCTGAAATTAATTTAATATGCTAAAATAGTGATGGCAAATGTGGTGGCACTATGATAGCATAATATCGCAGTGTGGCTAGTTGGGTGAGGTAACTATTGGGGCAGTTACAAAGTGGTTTTGTTGTAAAAAGAATGCAACAAGGGGACAATGCGAGGTTAGTACTGCAGAGAGGAGTACTGTAGAGTGAAGGCTGTTATGATGTTTTCTATTCAAATGTTAATAGTGACTAATAAATAGGATTGTTTTTGCTATTAAAAATTAATTCAGAGACTATTTCAGCCATTAAATTAGTTCAACGACCAAATTGTCACAATATTAAAAGTTCAGGGAATTTTTGCCCATTAAATTAATTCAATGACCAAATTATCACAATGTTAAAAATTGTCACAATATGATTGTTTTCTATTCACACTTTAATAATGACTAATAAGTAGGACTGTTTTTGCTATTAAAAATTAATTCAGGGACTATTTCAGCCTATTAATTAGTTTAAAGATCAAATTGTCACAATACTAAAAGTTCAGGGACTTTTTGCCTATTAAATCAATTCAATGACCAAATTGTCACAATGTTAAAAGTTTAGGGACCATTAGAGCTATTAACCCTTTTGATAAATAGGTGGTCACAAATCAGTCGGATATAATAACCTTCTATAATCAGGAATTCCACATTCTGTGCTTATTCCAGCCCCAGTCAACACCACGAGTTTCTTACTGCAAGGCAGGAAAATAAGTTAGGAAACAACTCATTCTTATATTTTAACTTTAATTTTTTCATTAGGGTTTTATTAAAATATAAAATAATTAATTGATAATTAACACATCAATCCAAGAAACTCCATGAAACCTGTTAAAAAAATGACTACACAGTCTCTATTGTTCATTCTATATCAATATTGATAATGATAACTAGAGACGCAAAAAATAAATGGGGAACATCAAAGGATGACCTTTGATCAAAAAATTGATACAGCAGTTCAACATCTCGCAGGCTAGGAGGTTCTGCAGCAGGAACCAACTTCTTCTGCCTCAAAATGTTTGAAGCTACATTTTCCTCTTGTCGAGATGAGTTTCGCGGGACCAAAATTTGACACGATGTTTGAACTGACTTCAAAAATCCCTGGAAGGGAAAGACTCTTCTTCCGGCAATCAAAGCACTCCAATGTCTGCCAATCTGTAAATTCAAACTTTCATATCATCCTTGAACAAAACTGAAAAAGGGACATTTTCTTTTATATCCTTGAATGTTATTTGCATATTTAAGTTTAACCATTATCCCATTTCATATTCACAAATTGCTTTGCAATTGCTAGTCTTAAGAGGAAACATGTGACACTGGTACAGAACAAGGTTACCCAAAAATGAGTATAGGTCAGTAAAATCATGCAAGTGACTTAATATTTAGCTAAAAATTTGAAAAAAAAAAAAGAATAAAAAAAAGTATTGATTTACACGAAGCAAGGTGAAGGTTAAGAATTTGATACCAAGGGACCACATTCATTTCCTACAGACCAAATTAATAATAATATAAGGGCAAAAAAACAATTTTACTAGGTTTGTGCGCGAAAAAGAAACTAAATAATAAAAATCAGGCTTTGGGGACTCATATTGGGGAACGAAAAGCTAGGGTTAAAGGAATCAAAAAGTCCCAATCATCATAACACACAGCATGTACGTAATACATATACAATAAATTCCAAAGCTTGTTCCTTTTCATCAAAAACATCAAAAAAAAAAAAAACATGGAGGATCAAAGTGAGCCCCAATTATTGGAAAATTAAAATGAATTATAGTTGGGCATCGAAAATGAAACAATAACCGAGTCAGAAAACATACAGAAGAAGAAGACTCGAATTTGCGAGTAAGGATGGGCATCCGCATCTCTTTTAGGGTGAGTTTGCAGGTGCAGTTTCTAAAAGGGTCGCTAATTTGAAGCATTTTATTTTCGGCAGTGTTTTTTTTATTTTATTTTATTTTTTTTAATTTTTTGGGCTCGACGGTTGCCTTCCTTTGTTCCACGCTTCCACCTCCTCCACCATCCAGTCCACACAGACTACAAACATGGTGGCCTTTCGTATTGTGTTGAACTCGAGGGGCCCACGTGCAAGCCAACTGTTTAATATGTTTTGCCGCCTAATCTAAGCATTGGTTGGCATTGTTATCTTGTGCCGTGTCTTGTTTTTATTGTGTTGTGTTTTTGGTTTTTGATTTGTTGTACTATCAACTAAAAACAGGTTGACATTTGTTAGATTATTTTTAAAATTATTTTTATAAATACCTTTTACGTATTATATTTCACTTTCCCCTAATTTTGTAAACCAATTAAAATGTCCTCTGTTTTATAGAATATGAGTCAAAATACCCCCTATGTCTAATTCTGCTTATAAATTTACCTTCTGCTTGACAGTGATAGTTTACACCACTTTTTCAGTTACAAATAATATAAAGCTCTTATATGTTACAATAATAATAAAAAAATCATTACAGTGTAAAACTACAATAAAAATAGTTTTAACCAACGTTTTCCACCACCATGCAAAACATCCTATTATCTCATTCGCATGGCATCTCATTAAACATTAAACATTAGTTGGAGTCCCAATTCCGCACATTCGGTCCAAGAAAAGCCCCTATACCCGACATGGGCAACAAAAAGGTGCGTAAGAGACGCGCAATAAGCCTATAACAGGGACGATGGTGGAACTCAGAGGTGCCCTTCCAGAAAATACTCGAGTCAAAACGAAACAAAAAGGAAAAAAAAAAATGAAAAACAAAACAAAAAATAAAAATAAAAATAAAAATAAAAATAAAAATAAAAAAAATGAAAGTTCACTGAGGCTGCAAAGAAAACTCTATTTCGGCTCTCTTCAGGACGGCTGTCACTCTATCGAAAAACTCTGGTTCGTTTTCTTTGATATCATCAAGTGTCCTTGATTCGTGTTCATCAGCCTAGATGGAAGAAAATACCAATGTTAGTTCAAAGAATAGAAAAGCATGCCAAGACGTTATAAATTTTACCGTCATTCATGATGAAAAACTATACAAGATTTGAACTGAGAACCAAATAATGACCGAAAAAAGCTTTAGCTAGTATGTCATGTATCAACCTGAAAGCAAAATAAAATGAACTTGCTTCACAAAAACGAATTTTTGCTAGTCATCCTTCCAAGTTTTGATCATTAAATTGTGGCTTTAAAAGCTCTCTATATGATTTTCATTTAAAAAAATAATAATAATCTTGGATCTCAATTGACAAGGATAAAGATAGATATATACATACATACATACACACATATATATATATATATATATATATATATTACATTGGCTTCTACACTTTACCTCACTAAATTTTAAAAGAACTAAGTTGGAGACAGATGCTGGTTTTTCCTTATTCCACCTGAAAATAAGGAAAGAAAGAACAAATAAGTTCACTACATGCACAAATAAGACGTAACGCCTAATCGTTTGACAAATGAGCCAGCCACAATGCTAAGTGCAATCCATTTCAAGTGATTGTGTCTCAGCAAAACAATTGAAGCGATCAAACTCTGAAGTTTTAGCAATGTGTAGGAAAGCAATCAAACACAAATCTTTTCCCAAGAAAACAATAAGGTTCTCGAAGATGATTAGTTTTACGGAAGAAAGACCACGGTCAATAATAAAGGAGCCTAAGGCTTGATGAGGTGAGAAAATCACGGCTTAAAGATAAATAAAGCTGGAAGGCAAGAGCAGTTAGCAGATAACATTGATTAGGCGATCATAGTTTGTATCAGTAAAAAATGTGGCAAGTGTCAATTAACAATTGACCATACAAAAGAAGGGCATCTATGGTAAAAGCACCATACCTCACAAGCATCAACTCATTGACAGATCGCCACATTCCGCGTCCTACATCTTTTGCAGACGGCTCTCTCGCGCTCCGTCCATGCCATAACTCTTTTGCTACATACATCACTTCATCAACATCCACCTGCAAAAATATGCGTGTATATATCTACTTTTAAAAGTGTGCAGAAATATCATTGAAAGAACCACAAAACGAAAAGGTTAGGTTGGAAAGACAATTATTTAAATGTTGTGATAATTATATTTAAATAATAAACTGTTACTAACATCAAAGACATTACCACGAGTAGTGAAAAGTGAACTAACTAGTTTTGTCTAAAACTGAAGAGAAATAGACTAGTTGAGTTCAATTATTCTAGCAAAGGTCATATGTGCCTCCAATAACCAACAGAAACGTTTATGAAACCAGGGATTTTGAAACAATAGATGTTTTAGGCAGTCACATACCTGGACTTGCATGGCAGTGCCATATATTGACTCTTCATGCTCAATAAGGCGTTGATGAAGAATCCGATAATGATCCAAATCGAGATTTACAACGGGTTCTGTCTGAACTTGCAATCCTGCCAATTGTGTCACAACATAGGAAGCCATCACCTGCCCAAAAATTGCGGGAACAGTCCCTAGGACAGGTATGATACGAACCCTAAAACCTGGTACTATCTGAAATGGAGCAATAAAACATTAATATTAATAAACATGGAGCTTTAAAAAAAAAAAAAAAACAATCACACACATTTTCGCTTCGCTTTTGTTATCTGCGTTCATGACCTATGAAAAAGAAAAAGTTGTCAAAACGAGTTACAGAATCTACTGCCAAGTCATGTATTAACCTGATAATCTGAAGGATTTTCTTCTTCTCCACTTGGTCCCTTGAATGGAAGAAGCTTTGCCTTTGGTTTCTCTAGAGAAAATACAACAGGGATGCCACCCTCGATGCCATAATCTCTCTTCAACCGGTGTCTTACCTAAACTTAAAAATAAGAATTTATAAAAGCCAATTATGTAAACAGAATTGGTTCACCTTCCTATAAATCATGCATATAATAGAATGAGAAAGCTAGCAAGACTTTCTTCTCAGATAAAAAATGCGTGTTACTAATGTTCAAACTGTTTTAACAACATTATGCTACTGTAATTACTGTCTAACTTTGATTAATTATATTATCATTGTAGGGATGGCATGGTATTTCTTTCTAATTTCTCAATTCTACGTTCTTATATGCTTTGACTTCAAAAAGTGCTGGAAGACTTGATCGTGAAAAGAGGAACGGTTGAAAGGTCACTGTAACTGTAACTCCCAAGCCAAGAGCATCTTATGTTGTGAAGATTGATACAACTATCTGGGTCTATTTCTTATTGAGTTTTTAATGTAAAGAATCAGTCATTTAACTATATAATACACACCCAAAGGCAGAACATATGCAGTAAATAGTGATGAATAAATTTCCTAATGAAAAAATGGAAATAGATAAAAACAGCTAAATAAAAGTATTAACCGAAACATGCGAGAAACATTACAGCTCGAGATAACGGGTCGTTTGTTGATTCCCTTAAGTCAGCAACACGTATTCTTGTTGGGTCAGCTCTGGCGCCAGCTCCAGTTGCCGATAAAACCTTCAAACCTTTACGCACACACGCTGCAAGAAGTGCGACCTATTACATATGACACGTTGCAAATTTGACAATGAATATAGCAACTATAGGGGGTAAAACACAAAATAGGAAAGTAAATGAATGCAATCCAACATAATTATAGACACAGTAATTCCTGAATTTCTTCAAGAACTTTCCCACAAAGGGCCCTGGTATTTATCTCTAGCCCATAAAAAACCTCATATTCTATCTCTCTCTAGCTAAAAGCCCTTTTGAAATATAGCTCTTACTCTATAATCATAATCTATAAAAATAATCTCAGCTTAAAAGGCCCAAACACCACCTCAAAATCACCAAAACCGGTCTCGACTCCCTTCGCAACTCTGCCACAATCTCAATCCTAATATTCCAGACATAGAGGTTTCCTCCTCTATTACATATTGAAGAGAATCACCTTATCAAGATCTAAAACCAAGCAAACACTTCAAATTTAGCAGGATAAGTCTTCCAAATAAACTGGAAGGGTTTAAAAATGCGCAACAATGCTTTGATAATCAGACAGTGAAACAAAACTTGCAAGCGAAGGAACCAGAGGATAACAACAACCCAACCCCCTCATTGCCAAGCAGCCCCACCCTTATTTTAATCCCGTTAAGCAAAGAAGTCGGAGCTGCTACTCTCCAGACATTCACCTCATCTCATCTAAAGAATTAGCTGAAATCTTGTGCGGATTACTCCCCCAGACATAACCAAATTACATATATTTGTCCAAATTACAAAAATCATGTAGAAAGAAATGATCCTCTTAAACCACTTTTGCATTACAAACCATAAGGAAGCCCAAAACACAACTTTGTCATTAATAAACAGAAAAAAGAAAAAACAAACAAACAATCAAAAGTTTTCAATCTAAGAGTAATCTCAAAGAGAAAATACTCCACAAAATGAAGGTAAATAAGCATTAGTCATTTTGCAGTTTTGTGTAGCATCAATCAGATACCTATATTTTTTTTAACAGGAAAAAAAAAAAAGCCCTTGTCATCGATAAATAATCTTCTTTTTTTTTTTGGATAAGAAACTGGAGACTGAAATTTATTGAAAAGATAAAATGAAAGTTACAATAGAGGACAAGCTGTCCTCAACAGGAAAAGGGAAAACAAGAAAAGAACTAGATGAAAGAAAACTAACGGGAAGATAATCCCTATCCAGAACGAAAGCAGGAAAAAGACTAATCTACTGTAACAGATTATCCCAACCCCTTTGTAAATCTGAAAACGAAATGGCAGCAAATTCTTTGCTTTGAAAAATGCATAAGGCTACCCAATACTTCATTCTATCCCAAACTTCATAAAGCTCTCTCTCTATATCTTCAAATTTACGCTTGTTGCTTTCTAACCAAATTGCCCACATGATGGACAAAACAGCTACGTTCCATAACCAAGCACATTTCCTACTCCTTCCTCTCAAGAAATCTGCCTCCAACAGCTCCATCGATAAATAATCAATTACAAGGAAAAAAGATGAGAAATCCTCAAAGGAAAAAAACAAAAAGAAAAAGGAAAAACATAGCCAAAAACAAGCAATTCATAAATTAGGTAAAAATAAATTATAGTCCTCAAAACCATCTATCTTGCAACTACATCCCTCCAATTGAAGATGGTCAGAACAATGGGATCTCCTGAAACACTTCATCAGTCAAGGCCCATAAGGAGCCCAACAATTTAGCCTTTTCAAAGATAAGATATCCAAAACATCAATCAGATACCTATATAACGTCAGTCTATCAAACAAAAAGCACACATAGAAAGTCAAAAAACAAGGGAAAATAAAATAATGAAAATTGAAAACATATGAAAGCCTAAAAGGCCAAAAACAAAAGTGACCCAATATTGGCGACTTGTAATTCCACATTATACTTTTAACAGCTGTCTACTTCAATTAAAAAAAAATGAATGATTATAGAAATCAACCCAAGTTGTTGACAAGAAAATGTACCTTTGTATCAATGTTATCAATGCAGTCCAAAACAAAATCCGGCTGACCCGAAAGAATTTCGTCTTCTGTTGATGCATCATATAATAGAACTTTTGCTTTTATATGGCACTCGGGAAAAATTGACATGAAGTGCTCTTTGAGGCATTGGGCTTTTGGAATACCAACATCGGACCTTGTTGCAACAGCATGTCGGTTCAGTGAGGAAAGTGACACCTTCTCATATAAACAACAAAGAAAAAAATAAATTGAATATCTTGTATGATCAAATCAGTTTCTGTTAGAGTTTGAATTTTGAAAACCTGTTCTTTAAGTTTTAGACGAGCAGTTTTGCTCCTTTTTAATATTTAAACAGTCAACCCAATAAATAATAGAAGAAAAATATGCAAAACAAAGATAGCACATCGACTACATCGATGGTAGGCACACCTAAAAAAGATTCTTATTGAAATAACTAATGATAACCTTAATCTTTAACAGCAAGAAGTCTGGCATGATATCCGTAATGTACAATAAAAAAAATAAAAAATAAAAAATAAAAAATAAAAAATAAATTAAAAAAACCAAACATAGAAGTTAAACATTACACGATTTTAAAGCAAAAACTGTTGCAGATGGGACAACAACCCAAAGCGGATAAGAATGAAATAAATGATGTGAAGCAATGAACATAGGTGATACAATATCTAGTATTAAAATAAAAAATAAATAAATAATAAACTGAAACAATAATGTGTCAAACAAACTTGTCAATATTCTAAAGTTACCTGGTCAAAATCCACAAGGAGAAGCCTGCCGACTCCTGATCGCAAAAGCATAGATGCTGCATGACTTCCCACACCTCCAAGGCCAATGACCACAACATAAGATCCAGTCACTTTCTTTTGAGACTCGAGCCCAAAAAACTGAATATTCCTAATTATACCAGAAAGACAAAAACACCGAATGTCAAATAAATATTTTTACAGAGCTGCATATGATTTCACTGCTCCAACTTGAAACTTTCAAAGCATTTTCTCATCACTCATCAAGTTGATTTCTTAAAAAAGGAAAAATAAGGTACCTCGTTAATTGTTCGGAAACAATCTCATCGCTTAACAGGTCGACACCTGCAAACCCATAATTTTGACCCTCACCAACTTCATGGTATTTCGTATTTGTCCCAGGAAGCTCTTTACCTTAAAAAGAACAAGAATCATAATACAAACACCATTTTGTAAGCCTTCAAGCAAAAACTCTAATTTTTGAAAGTTAGCTTCAGAGATTTATGTAGTAGATAAAGTAACAAATTAAAACCAGGCTGTGGTGATAAAAACCAAGAGTTTCCATCTAAAATTTAGAGCCGCCAGTATAGCTTTTACTTCTGTCATGACATAGTGAAAGAAGAGGTATAAAACCACAACTTATTACTTACTTGTTTGGATTATGATAGAACATTGATTTCAAATCTTATTACTTACTAGTTTGGATTATGATAGAACATTGATTTCACAGATGAGCACGCAGATGAGCATGAAAGTCGTTCTTTATTAAAGAAAATGAATATGGACAAGAACTGTTCTCAGAAAATCAGCAAAATACCAGACGTGGGTAGAGATTTGAGAGACTACCCACATCTCCCCATTAGGTTTCCTAAGTCCTGATTCAATCACCAAACAATTCCATCCCTTCCTCACGTTGTTAGTCTCCCTATTTATACTACCTTAATCCCTCCAACTAAGCAGATAACAGTCCATCATTCTGACAAACTTCCTAACTAACTTGTTCAACTCAGTTAACAAACCAAACTAACCTGAGTCCCGTCAGATTTACATTTGTTAACCAAACCAACCGAAGTCCTATCATATCAACATTTTGGAAGAGATTTTCAATATATAAATCAGACTTTCTTTCTGTAGTTCCTTAATAAACAGGTAAACTATGAATAAAGATGTTAGTTAAAACTCTAAAAATTTAATGTGATAGAGATTCTAACATATTATTGTCAATATTTAGTTTTTATTTAACTAGGGATTGATGTTATTTGCTACTAAGAGTAGCTTCCAACTACATATTTAAGTTAGTGGCTTTCTTGTTTTGTTTTGATTTAGCTTCCTAGTTTGTCATTTTGGTTTGCCTATAAATAGAGTTACATACTTGGTTGATGAATGATTATCGAATATTGAGGCTTTATATCCACTATTTGCTCCCCCTTGGTCTCTCTAAACTCTGGTGGTTTTTATTTCTCAGCCTCAATTCCACCTCTTATATCTTGATTTCTACAAACCATTTCTCAGCCTCATTTCCATCTCTTATATCTTGATTTTCTACATAACAATAATGCATGCTTTTATGGAAGCTCAGCTTTTCCAAGAGAAGCTATAAAGGTCTGACTTCTTCTTCTAGAGCAACAGAGCTTCGTTTGCTCTGCCAAACAGGCCCTTAGTCCAACTTATGAAAGATTTCCATATCTTTACTGCTACACAGCAAATCAAATAGAGTTTTTTGAAAAATTAGCAAAGTTATATGAGATGGGTCACTTACAATTCAACTCAACAGCGCGTTGGATGGTCTTCTTTCTGTAAACAAACATATGAAAACCAATACCACTTAAAATGTTTTGATTGTCGTTTTTTTTTTAATAAGAAAAAAAATAAAGAAATGAAAAATTTTGGATGTGGAAATTGGAAGTGAAAAGAAGTGACCTTGAAAGAAGCTTGCAAAGAAAGATGGTAGAAACAGAGCCCAGAAGAGCTCCGGCTCCTACCAACGCCAAGCTCTTAGCTTTCTCCTCCATTGTTATTCTCTTCTCCTTCTTGTTTGGTCTCGTGTTTTTTCCTATTTAAACAGAGACGGAGAGAGACTTGTAGAGCAAAGCCTGAGGGCTTTATGGGTTTTGGGTTTTTCCACTTAAATTTAGGGGAGTAGATTAGGTGATGCATCACTTTTTTTTCCATCATTGTTATGTTTTATTTTTTTCTTTGATTTATACTTTATTTTAGTCAAAAAAAGGTTAAAATATATTTAAACAATATATATTTACTTAATTTTAACCTAATATAATTATAATCAATCATGTTTTTATATTTTTTAGATCTAACATGTCTCAAATTTTTTCATAAAAGTAATAAAATTAAAAAAACATGTCACATAGGTGATTTCTATTTTAAAATTACACACCAAAATAACCTCCAATTTAACAAGTTGAAATGTAAACTCTTTTTTTTTTTTTTAAATGTACTTCACTTCAATTCAGTTGAGCTTCATAGGATGATCATGCAAACCCTCCTCTCTTTTTTTTCTTTTTTTTTTTAATACAATACAGGTTGAACCTGTATTCTCTTGAACCCAAATCATAACCCACCTTACTTTGTGTCATCAAGATTACATTCTTGAATATCAAATTCATTTTAAATTTGCACAATTTTTTAGGTTTACAACTAATTTCAAAATCTGAATTGATGAATTTTTTGTAGCTAAGAGATAAATATAATTCCAAATACGAATTAGATGTTATGATAAATAAATCATACAAACTGTAAATCAAGATAAGCTATGAATGATGAATCCACACTAGATTTGTGGAGAAGTCATAAAGTGTGCATAAAAAAAAAAGAAGAGAAATTATAAAAGCATAAGTTGTGTCAAAAATTTGACACGTCAAGTGTAGACTACCAAATGACCACACATATAATTTATAATGGTTTAATGTCAATATAAAAGTTACTTCTTCTTACAACTAGAATAGAATCTTACACAATGAAAATAAATATTACAAGAGTAAATTGCACACCTTTCAAACTTGTCTTCTTTTCCCTCTAGACTCTTAACTTAACCTACAAATAGTTTCTCATTGATATACTAGACTCTTAACTTAACCTACAAATAGTTTCTCCTTGATATAAAGGTTGATGCGTCTCTACATTAGGATCATAATTGGGTTCAAAACAATTAGGTAGTACAACTCTAACAA
>CAMOHE010026853.1:5393-55611 GCA_946598075.1 Artocarpus hirsutus
ATTGTTTTATTAAAACTTAAATTAACAATAAAAAACAATTTAGAATAATCAAAAATCATCAAAAGTAATTAACACAAGGTTTTCACAAAGTAATCAAATTAAGTTTAAAACACTTATCATGGCACACTAATTCACCATTTAATATTCTAATTACATTTAATTAACTTCGGGGTGTTACATGTCGTTAGGTTGTGGAGGAAACTGTGGGTGTGCTTTTTGCCTAGTAAGATAAAGATCCATGTTTGGAGAACATTTCATGAAGCCAGTGAACTTGAGTAGGTTTGTTGAAGAGGGGAGCTGTCCTAGATGTGGGAAGAAGGAAGACGTTCACCATTCTTTGGAGGAGTTCAACGTTATGATCAATCATGAGGAATTTTCGAGGTAGAGAAGCGAGGCAGAGACGACATTTCTATTTTTGGCATGCTTACTTGGTGCTCGTGCTTAGATCAGATTAAACGTAATTTTGAAGGCTATGCAAAGAGGTCCGAGGAGGTAGCAATCCAAGCGTGCAACTGCTGGGAGAATTCTTGTTGGCCAACGTGTTAATTAGAGGATGGAGAAGAAACGGTATAGGAGAGAAAATAAGTGGAAAGCGTGGGATGCCTAAGCCGTCAAGATCAATATGGATGCTGCCGTTGATGAGGTAATAGATTTCTTTGGAGTGGGAATTATGATTAGAGATCGTTAATGCACAGTGATTTATGCCATGTCAAAATGTATTATGTTTCAGCTCCTTTGGGCGAGTGCTTGGTCATGAGGAAAGAGGTATGGGTCATTTTGCAGAGGGGTTTTGTAGGTTAGAGTGTCGAAATGGACGCACGTAACGGTCACAAGGATGTGAAGGGTCCAGTTGATCGAGCCTCCAAAGCAAATATCATCGAAGATATTCAAGATGGTATCTCTCAAGCTAGTAATGGCAATGCTCGTCACATATCCACCGGAAATGACATAGCCCATTGTTATCTAAAGATGCAATTTTTTTAAACGTTAATTCCAAGATGCAATGCCTTCTTTTTTTGGTTCAGCTGTAATTGCAGATATTTCTCAAGTGGAATAAAATTCAGTTTCATTAAAAGAAAATGGCATAATATGTAATTTTGAATTATAAATTACTTTATCGGGTATTTGGCAAAGTGATGGAAACTGCGGTTCTTACTATAAACTCAGTTATGAACAATATAAAGCTCTCATATGCTACAGTAACAATAAAAAAAATTGCTACAGTATAAAGCTCTCACATGCTACAATAAAAACGGTTCTCACCACTAGTTTCCACCACCTTTTACACACCCAGCGTTACCTTGTAAAGGCCAACGGCCTTTTTAGCCCAAATCATAATAACGTCTAATCAAAAAAAAAAAAAAAAAAGGGGGAAGAAGAAGAAGAAGATTCTCCGGAAACTCAAAAAATCACATCTCTTTTTGTCGCGAGTCATTGCTAGAAAACAAAAAAACAAAAATAAAGAAAAAAAGATGTGAAAAGAATGTTGGTGGATTCTCATTCTCTCGAGAAGTGAGAAGAGAGAGAGAGTAGAGCAGAGGAGAGAGAAAGAAAGAACGAGAATTGGGGACGATGGCCTTGGGAATATTGGCTTCCCCAACCGCCGTTAACTGCTCCGCCAAGACCTCTTTTCCCTCTTCACTCAATCTCAAGAGGCCAATCCCTTTCTCTTCTTCTTCTCCTTTTAGGGTTCCTAACTCTTCTGATGACTTCTCTCTCCTTTCTCTCTCTAAATCAGGTACCTTTCTCGATTCTCCATCCTTTTAGCTTTTTCCCCGATTACGGATTCGATTTCAGATTTGAAACTTGTTTTTACTTATTTTTGTATAAGCTATTTGATGCTTTGTTTTGATTGTATTTCTATTAGCATTAGTAGGGAGATTCGTGAATTTTGATGATATTCTTAAGTTGAGAATCGGATTCGTTTAAGGTTTATATAGTACCTTCATTTTTTGCTTTAGCTTGTCTAAGGTCTTGGATAATGGAGCTCATTGCTCTTTTACCATATTCTTGTTTTGGATTGTTTTGGCTCTTCATTATGTTGCAGCAAAACTAGTAGAGCTTGGGTTGCTTTTCCTTTTTGGTTTGGCAATTAAAATACAGCATTATATGAGAAAAATGAGAACAGAAAAATACTTGGAGACACTAGTAAATCAAAGAGTTTTGGGAATTATCGGTTTCGATGCTCCTTTTTTTATCACAAATTCTGGTTTGTGGGTGTAGGAACTTGTGGAGCTAGTCAGGTGGTTGACTTGTTTCCAACTGTGTCTCCCGAGATTGTTGTCCGGGAGGCAAGATTAGAGGACTGTTGGGAAGTGGCTGAGACTCATTGCAGCTCGTTCTTCCCCAATTATTCTTTCCCTTTAGATTTCGCGCTGAGGATCAACAGGCTAGTGGGGATGCTGGCAGGATTTTCTCTACCAAATGGCTGCAGGAGAACTAGTTTGGTTGCTGTAATCGGTAGCTCGATGGATGAAACTTTCCTCCTTGGAACTGAAGACTTGACGATCGGCGGTTTCGACGGGAAAATCAGTCTCAATAGGGGTCATGTGGCTGGAATTTTGACTTTAGATACTCTGGCTGATTTTCTTCCAAGAAAAGGACCCCTCAGACAAAGAAGGTGAGTTCATTAAATTTGCTTTTGTTAAGTAATGTACCGTTGGGTGTCATTGAATTTGGTCTACTGCCTAATTTTGGAAGTGGTTATTTGTTATACAACCCCCATAAGAAGCTTGTCCCCAACTGCCCCTTTTGCAAGAGGCTGTTGTTTGCCATTGTACATTTCATTACATGTAACGCTTTCACTGTCATTGCCTAACTGGCCTTTTTATATTCTGTCACTCTCTCATCGACCACAATGCAAGTTTCTACAGTTAGCTCAGCTTCACTTTTGTTGGCTCTCATTTGTTATATACTAGTTATGATAAATTCACAATAAATCTCTTTTGCTTTCACATTACGCATGCAATGTCAAATGCACCAAAATGTATGGTTCAACTAGTTTTTTTCCCCTCCCACTGAAATTGCATGCTTTCATTGCAGGACCGGAATTGCATATATGTCAAATGTTGCTGTGCAGGAAAAATTTCGCCGGAAAGGAATAGCTAAAAGGCTCGTAGCAAAGGCTGAAGCTCAAGCCCGGAGCTGGGGCTGCCATGCCATTGCTTTGCATTGCGATCTGAAGAATCCTGCAGCCACAAAGCTGTACAAGGGTCAGGGCTTCAAAGGTATCAAGGTGCCAGAAGGAGCAAATTGGCCCCAGCCAAAGACCTCTCCGGATGTTAAGTTCAATTTCATGATGAAACTTCTGAAAACTCCTACCTCGGCTTAGAATTTAGATCTTCAGGAGCATTTTTATGTGAAAAACTGGAAAGGAAAGCATGCATTTGAAGAAAAAAAACAATACAAAGGGGGAGAAAAACAATGTTGCATATTAAGATTAGCTTGTATATGTGTAAGCAAAAAAGGGCTTTGCCACAAGTATAGTGGCTAGTCTTCGCAACAACTTGGTCGTTTCTTTAATATACACCAATTTTATAATTGTGCTAAGCTAACGACAAATTAAAAAAGACCTAGACTTGGCTAGTGGGGCTGGGCGTCCTTGCTTGTAGGTTGTTTTCCACGATTATAAACTCCATCTCTGTGCCTTTTGTTTAAGATTGTTGATGCCGAGTTTAAATTTTAGTTAAGATCTCTTGATGCCAAATTAATATTTGTCCCGCTGTGCTTTGTTTTTAAGCAAAGCCATAATGTATTAGTTATGGACATGTTCTCCACAATTCCTGTTCCAAGCTAGCAAGCAACATGTTACAAACCTATTGAGTAGAGCTCACCCATGCAAAACCGACTTGCAAGGGTTTATAAATCCACTAATTATCTTGTAATTATTCTACCTAAAAGTCTCTTAAAACACCCACCCAAACGGACAAGAGCGGAAGGTGCTTATTATTGATCTATGACAACTTTTCACTCACTACAGGAGCTCTATATGGTAAGATTATATACATCTTACCAGTAGAGCATCTTTTGAAAAAGATCAAACGGTTCAAAATAACGCTCAAGCAATAGAGGATTTTTTCATTAGCATGCCAAAGAATTCTTTGCATGTCTTTTTTTACCCGTTGACAGACGTTTGAGCATTGACATAGTGCTTATTTGTTTTTGTTAAGGATACATTTGTCCTCTAGTATCTTTGGTCCCTAGACAACTGTAAATACGTGCACATCAACAGCCAGATTAGAATGATGACAAAAGACTTACATTTGTACACCAAGCAAAATTTGTCATTTATTGACGCAACCAATATGACGGTGTTCTCATAGTAGAAGATGCCATAAAAAATTAAAAAAAAAAAAAATCTGATGTTTTCACTTATTGTGTAACCCTTAAGTTGTAAACTTAAACTTGTGCTATGACCCTTTGGTACAAGTATTTGCAAAGACGCATAAGACTTAAACGGCAGCTAAAACTACAGAACCTCGTGAGAAGGGGAATATGTTGCCGCAGAAAGATGTCATGAAGAAGAGGATTTGCGGCTGTCGGGTGTCAAATTATGATCCTTGGACATATTTATCTAGAGCATATGTATCTAAAGCCGCAAATTCCTTGGTGGCAGCAAGCACGACAAGTCCAAGATTAACGGCATCTTCATGGCTTGGTGCCTACAGTATCGAAATTGTGTTAGCCAAACATTTCATAGTACAGCATATGCAGAAGACGAGAAAGGGCTTTTTTACCTCAATGTTAAGAGGAAGCACAGGATCATGAAGTGACAATCTAAGAAGAAACCAACCACCAAAGCCAGAAACTCGAACCTGTTATTGAAAGCAATTTCAAAAAATGAAAGAGGCAAATCAATCAAATGTAACAACATCCAAAAGAATCCTATTGAAGAGAAATACTTGCAACTAATTATTGTAGTGACAAATTGTTTCCGGAATAAATCCTTAAACAAAGTGGTTTTGAAGGGGTACAGGACTAAACTAGGTCAAACTTACGCCTTCATAATTTACGGGAGCTTTTTGGAGTTTTGGATCAGAATCAATAGAGTTCTCCAACAGTTTCAACACCTCTTCTCCATACTCTCGGAAAGATCTGGAAGCACTAATCTATTAGTTCACGGAAAGACATACGGAACAAAGTTTTTAAAACAAAACTGAAACATTAGCAGTAACATACCCTCCTTTAAGATCTGGATGATTTTGATCGATCTTCAGTCTCAACTCCACAGCAACAGATGGTTCCTCCAGTCCATCTACAAGATCAGTCAAAACTTTACTGCCATGACCCTGTCCTGAAGCCCTGGTTGAAGCAAATTTATTCAAGATTTTGACCTGTAAAAGAAAATAATATCGCACAAACCAAGACAGTTTAACAACAACTCGGGAAACTCATAATATATTTCATTTCACATCCGAATCGATGATCAATGTAATGCCACAAGCCTACCATGAGGTATGCCCCATCGTCAAGCCAATGATTCTCCTTGAGGGCTCCATGGCCGCTAGTCTCAATAGCCAGATGCGATTCCTCACCAACGGAGTTCTGTCAGAAATTCTATAAACTTCAGTCAAAATTTCAAATGTGACTAAATAAAGACTGCCCAAGTTGAAAATTTGGCACTCTGAACTGATAATGAATTATACTTTGTGTCCAACCAACATTCTAAATTCCAGTTGTTGGGTCCATTTTATAATCGATACGTTCAAACTTCTAACATGAAAGCAATATCTTGTGCCCATATAATCTTGAGCAGCAGAAATCAGGTGAATAGAGATGTATCCTACCAAACGAATAGCTTCATCAATGACATTTTTGTAGCCTCTTTTGAAGCGATGATGCTTTCCCCCTACAAGAAGTCACATATTAGAATCCATTCAAATAGATAAAGAAAAATGTTATTCCAAGTTCAAATTATGGCATACCAAGTTTCTTCTCGATAAATGTAGTAAGACCGTCTGAAGTCACACTGTCTGTAACGATAGTTGTTCTTGGATGCTGGGGGGGAAACCAGAACAGTTTAGATTCATGAAACAAGACCCTTAAGAGAGCTGAAGCAAAGAACCTTACTTCCTCAAGAACAATGGCGGACATCAGGGCGATCAGACGATTCCGATTGAATTCACGACCAGTGGAATCTACAGCAGCAGATCTAAAAGCAATGCTTGATTAAAAAAGTTATCTCCAATAAATAAGCCAAGAAAATTATGTGATTGGAAAGAAGAATTACCTGTCAACATCTGTATCAAAGATGATCCCCAAATCAGCCTTGCTATCAAGGACTGCCTTGGTGATTGCCTTCATTGCTGTCTTGTCCTCTGGGTTTGGAATATGATTCGGAAACATACCTGGTCGGAAAACCAATGTTTTGTTAAAAGAACAATCCAAATTGGGTGGGGGGAGTGGGGGTGTGTGGCGGAAAGATTTTTCTAAGATTAAGTCTTACCATCCGGCTCCAAAAACTGACTACCAGATGTAACTGCCCCCAGAGGCTCAAGCACCTTAGCCTGATACAAGACATGTTTTAATGTATCGGTCAAAATGCACACAGCACACTCCAGATAAACAAGAATAGATTACATCATCAAAAGGATGATGCATGCACGCATGCAATGTACCTCACAAAGTTGCATACACAATGCAGAACACCATGCATGCATGCAATGTATGTATGCATGTATCTTATAAAGTTGCATATACAATGCAGAACACCAGCACATCCGACCATAGAAGCTTGAGTAAAAAGAAAAGAAGACAACGGCAGTGCTAGGCATGTAAAAGTTTTCTCATCATTTTAGTAGGAAATTAGGAATCCCATAATGAGAAAAAAAAAGTTAATTATCAACAAATATAGCCTTACGCGTTACAGCCATGAAGAAATTAACTTTATATAAGATTGCAAGCTAAACTTACTGCAAAAAATCCTCCTGCTCCATTCCCTGCATCAACAACAATGTGGAAACCCTCCAATGGCTTCTCTGAGATTCAACAAAACCAAACAAATGAGTAAATAAGAGCATCTCACCTAAAAGAAAACCAACTAAATTTCATTTCCAGAAGAAAGCCAGCGGCCCCAATCGACGAGAAAGAAAACAAACATAATATTGGGGTAGTGGGACAAGAATTAAACTCCAAGCTGCTCAAAACTTTAGCGTTCTCAAAGAGGGTGAAAGATATTTTGATCTCTAAATACATCTCTACTTTAATGAAACATTTCAGAGATACCTATATTTCCTGCAGCTTTGCGAACTGCCTTTACAAGATCAGCTGTATATACAGTCATGTAATCAACTCTTTTTACCAATGCAGAAGCTTTTTCCTTGGAAGTAGTCAGTCCTCCTGCTGTAAAATTTCTGTGTATATCAGCAGCACGTTCCAATATATCCTTTATGTCAGCTTTCCCAAGGCCTCCAGAATTTGTGAAAAATTTGAAACCATTCCGGTTGTACGGAAGATGACTAGCTGTCAGCATAAAAATTAGCATCATAAATTAGATAAACTAACAAAATACTACTTAGGTTTTACAGCATAATCACACATTTTCAGCAGTGCAAAATGGATTGATGTCATGAATTAAACGAAACCAAAACAATCCACCTGTTATCATGATGGACCCATCAACTGGACATAAAAAAGCATCATCTTCTGTTAATGTGCTATTAAACATTGCTGGTGTAGATGCTAATCTGCATAAAGGCAAAAACAGTTTATTCATGACTTGTTGACTGCCAAAAAAACAAGAGAAAGTATTAATTTCATCACTGATATTCTTTATCCTTTGCAGCATAACTATGAGCTCAAGGTAGGCAATAACCAATCACATGAGACAATTGTCTTAATAGACCACTAACCAAATTTATTTATTTTGAAATTTTCTTTCCGCCGAACCCTACAATCTTTAGAAGACAGAAAACTACGACAATTTGTCGTGTAGGTGCCAACGAGGAGGTTCAAACCTCAAACCTTGTGAGAGCAAATCACAGGCCTGACCATTCCAACCAACACCCCTTGGGTTATTTAGAAATTTATTATTGTCAATTGCAAGCAGTAAATACTTACAGGCACACTATTAATTTTTTGGTTTACTCTATCTTATGGTAAGATCATAAATGAAGTTAAAAATTTACTCGAGTGTAACCTCTAAATGTAGATAATGTAGATGAAATTTATCAACTTTCAACCCTTTTTTTTGTAAGTTGAATGGCATTAAACTTGCCCCTTTGGACCACACACCTAGAAATTTAAGCACTTGAAATGCAGAGCAATTCAGACTTTATGGAGACCGGAGTTATTCACAAGTCAATCAAGCTTAAAAAATGATAGGGTCCAAATAACCTTTGACATTGGAATCTCTTATCTGTGTGTACCAGTAAGATATCAATATCAGTTACAGAAGTAGTACGCACCCATATTGAACAACATCCAGGCCAGCTCCAGAGATTCCTCGTGAAATTGCATCCTGGAAGTTCATCAAAATTTTAGAAAATAAAGAAAGCATTCAAAGTCCATATGCATCTGTAAAATATCAGAACTAAGACAGAACGATACGCATAACACAACTGAAAGAGACAAAAATTCTTATGCGGACATACTTCCTACTCGAGTTGTAGGAAATACAAAAAGGGATAGTGGGAAATTTGTGAAGACGCATATTTGTAAACAACAAAGCCGCTGAGACTTCCAAGGAAAAGTACCTGTAAGGTTTGTGCAGATATACGAGAGTCATGGCCAACAGAAACTCTCAAGCATTGAGAGCCATCGGCTTTCTTCTTCTCCACTAGCCATGCAGCAAACGCAGCAGCTATTGCCTCAGCAACTGGTTCCGTGAGATTGACTGGTTCTCCCTCAACACCGGCAATAGCAACACCTCGAATATCACTATGTATATATCAGAACATAAAAATACACATTATGTGACTGCGCAAGTGGGAAAAGAAGAAAAAGAAAAATCATAAAGATAGCCATCTCTTGTATAAAGCACGGATCAAAAGTTAGAGCACTGTGACAGAATTGCCATGATACGGTATCGTCAGACTTCAGGGTTACAAGTATATTCCACATAAACTTAGCATCTCTTCAAGAAATAACACGGAGAAACACAACTACAGTACACAGATTGTCTTCCACCTGAAAGCACAAAAAGTTCAATTTTCACATGTTTTTATGGAAAAATTCATACCTGCCATTTTGAAGCTTCAGAAAATCAACTTTGTCAAGCGACGGAAATGCAGTAGTAGATGGAGCAGCTGCACATTAAAAATAGAAAATACACAAGTGAAGCAGATTAAAAATTAAAGACCATGAACAAGAAGGTAACCAATTACTTTTGAACCTAGACCATTAAAAAAGGTGAATGAAAACACAGACACCAAGCAGAGAGAAGGGGAAAATGTTATATATGATGACATCAAAAGTTGTATTTATAGGATGTTTGAAACATTAGTTTTTCATTTGATATCAACCTGTATAGCAAGAGTCTAGAACAGACCATTGCAATGAACAGTTCTCCGGTTAGCAAAACCACTCTGGTCTGTTGATAAGGTGCGCAATTGCATGGAAGAGATAGGAGTCCATGCTAACTTCCCTCCTTGAAAGGGAAGCAAGTTGCGCGTATTAGGGGAAAAACGGTCAACTCGAAATTGGGTGCCGGACAGTCTATTTTGTTGGTACCATTGTGACATGAAAACATTTTGGACAATCTTCCCTGACGTTGCTGCATAAGAGAGCTTAATCAATAATTTTATTATGTTCTTATCATCAGATGCTCTACCATGAAACATTTCAACTTTTTTAATTTTCACACTGTTATTCCATAAAATTGATGAACTCCAAATGGTTTTCATTCGATACTTGTTAGCGAACTCTACCACATAAGTCATTTACAATTTTTTTAAGGAGAAAAATCATTTTCAGTCACAATCAGTTTTCAGTATTTATAACACTAGTCCATTTTGGTTCTCACACACACACACACACACACATACACACACACCTTATTCATAAAAACATATTCATTAGGTAGAAACGCCTTAAGAGAAGTTGCAATAAGCAAGAGCCTAGGATGAACGTTGAAGCACATGAAACACACATAAACCCGAGAAGTATACTTGACTTTGTAATGCATCAATCCCAAATCCCAACAGGGGGAAAAAAACAAAGAAACTCTAATTTATTAAAAATTAAAAATTAATTCATGAACATCAAACGACAATCAAACTTCATTCATGGGAAGATTATAATTACATGCAGGTAGCTAGCTAAACCAAGCCCATTTTCATTCATTGACAGAATCTAAAACAGTTGACCGCTAGCCCACAAACAAATTCTTCCCCAAAAAAAAATGGTAAAAAGAGAAAAAGGGTTGCTCTCTAATAACTAATACAAGACTATAATTAACAAGTTATCCAGCAATTTGAATCAGGACAGCGTCATTTATTGCCAACCCAAATAAACATTTGGAAAGATAAGACTTTTTTCAATGGTAGGACTTAAGAAACATCTTGGTTAGCTATATAGTACGAGATCATACTACAGGCAATATTAAAAAAAAATGAGTTGAAAAGCTTCACCTGCCATATCTAAAACGAGATTTGCCCTTTGATTCAAAATTCAGAGATAAGCAGAGAGAGAAAGAGAATGACGGAGAAGCCGATAGAAGACAGTCGAACGAAAGGAAGGGTAGGTGGTAAATATCTCAACAAAAGCATCAACTTCGCACAGATTTTATGTTTCTTAACTCTTATAAGATTCTTTCGTATTCCGATTCTTTTTGTTTGTTCGCTGAAGTGAAAGGCCGCAGCTTGACACGTGCGACTATACAAGCTACTACCCTTTTTGGACGGAGCAGTATAATTTAACTGTGCCTTTTTCACCGGTTATTCACAAAACTACCAACTCCATTTTAATATATAATATATTTTTTAAATTAGGTTTGTCTATTTTATTAATAATAAAATTATACAAAACTATAAACCTCAATTTAATTAGATCTCACTTGTTAATAATGGGTTATAAACATAGAGATAAAAGGGTTAATGAGATAATTAGTTCAATTACGTTTATTGAATTGAAATATGACTATTTGTAAAAATTCTACAAATGTCTTATAACGATATCATTAAAATTATTTATATGTAATTATATAGTACAATATGTAATATCATTAAAATAATTACTATATCATTAAAGATATTTTAAAGATTTTTTAACTATTGTGTTAGATTTTAATTTTATAACAATAATTTAGTCATAATTTAGACACATATTGTAATGTTTTCAAGATAGAAAAGAGATTTTTTGTCCAGTCCCGTGGGTAAAGCCCAAGTTTCAACCTATAAGGGCCTACAGTGGTCAGTCTATTGGGCCCCCATCGTTGTCCAAAGTTCTCCAAAGTCTAGCTCAAAAAAAAGGCCCAAAAATCTTGGGATTCAGAGCATGGGGCCAAAATCCCAACTCAAACCACCCGAGCAGGTTAGAGAAGTGGGTGAGACTGTAGGAGTCTCGAGAATTTTGAGGTGGTTTAAGGGTTCATTTGGTAAATAAATTTAAATTAATGATTTAATTTAAGTTAATGTAATTTAAATTAAAATTTGAGTTAATAATTTGAATTATTATTTAAATTGACGTTTGGATATGTATTTAAGTTTTAATCTAAGTATGAAATAAAATTGAAATTTGTATTTAGAGAGGTAGTGAATATAGTTTTTGATTTATTAATAAATCTAATAAAATTTTAATGTTAATGATTTTAAAAAATATGCAATATAGATCTTGATTTATTCTTCTCTTTATAAAACACAGTGAAAAAAAAAATCATCCTAATTGGATATCAAATGAAGAAGTTATGATTTTTTTTTTCCTCAAATATAAGAGAGAAAATTTTAGTTTTTACTGTAACAAATATATCCGAGTATCAAAAATTTAAGGAGATGAAAACTCTGAAAACTTATATTCTTGATACTCAAATGATTTAAATTTTAAGAGAAACAAACACTTTCTTGATACTTGAATCTAAATTTAAATCTATTAAATTCAAAAAATACAAAAAACAAACATACCTTAAATATAAGCCATCAAAAACAAAAAGATTTACATTGATTTATACCCAAAAAAAAAAAAACAAAAAACTAACTATAAAAAATACAGGCTATATCATCTTATTATTTTTGTGGTACTAAATATATCCTCAACAAACACAATAATCAAATAAAAATAATAAAAAAATTATAAAAAATAGAAAAAACAAACAAAAATATATGAGAAAATGTTCGATTTCCGGTATCTACTTCAAGAATCTCCGGTCGACCTCCGTCGTCACGGTGGAGGACTACAGTTCCAGATCTGATGTGGGAGAAGAACTGAGACGACATAGCCGTTGCGTGGCTCCTGATGGTGACTCCCGAAGGTGGCCGTGCTCGTCGCGCGGCTCCCTAAGGCGGTTGCCGAAGTCATGGCAGGTGGCTCTGGCTGGTTGGTGCTCGTCGCGTGGCTCCCGAAGCCACCGTGTTGGTCGCACGGCCAAGTCGAGTTCGCCGGTGCAGTCACACGACTTGGACAGAGAAGTGAGAGAAAGAGGAGAGGGGAGCACGGGAAGAAAGTTGGGAAAGAGAGAGAGAGGGAAGAGACGGCTGGGAAAGTAAAGGAAAGAAAAGAGGAAAAAAGTGGTTGAGTTGCAGAGAATAGGCATGGGGAAGAAGAAGCTGGTGGGAAGAAAAATGAAGGAAAAAAAAAGAGCCCTAAGCTTGAGGATAACAATGTCAGCATAATATGCTGCTATCAAAGTCTCTGGCAGAATTTCAAATAGTTTTTCATTTGGGGTATAGTTCGATCCAAAAAAAAAAAAAAAATGTAGCGCTATTCCAAATTATCTTTTAAAATTTTGAGTCAAGTGAGGGTCCATTTGCTAACGGTTTCAAATTGCGTTAATTGGATTATTTTTATTTAAGTTATGTGATTTAAATTACTATCATAATTGACATTTGAATGTGCATTGAAAGTGTTAATTTGAGTTGAGAATAACTATGAATTTGTGTTTATATACATACTGGAAAATTTTTTTGATTTATTAACAAATTTAACAAAATCTTAATATTCATAATATTAAAAAAATATGCAATATGAATTTTGATTTATTCATCTCTTTATTAGGAACGCAATGAACGAAAGATCTTCTCAATCAGATATCAAATAAAGAAGTTATGATATTTTTTTCCTTAAGTATACAAGAGAGAGAAAAAATAACTTTTACTGTATAATATTGATCTGAGTTGAGAGAATTTAGGAAGGGAGAATTTTATAAAATGGACCTAGAATAATGTTGATTTGATTCTATTGATTTCAATTTTTCCTTATACCAAAAGCATATCTGGGCTATTATATACCCTGAATATTCAGTCCATGGAACAAACAAGTTGTGATCGCAATAAATCAATCCAGTCCATGGAACAAACAGGTTGTGATCGTTTACAGCTTTGCTATTTCTGAACTCTTTTATTTTTTTGTGCAAGTTTGCAACAAGTTTGGAACTTTAATTCATTAGATTAACCTATCACAATTGGAATTGGAATGACAAGAGAGAGAGAGAGAAGACTAGAATTAAAATTATTGATATGCATACACAAACATGGGTGGGCAGGTTTAGACCGCCACAAAAAACTTGAAAACTACTACTGCCTGCCAAAGAAGATAGATGAGCAGAAAATCTTCTCAAAATAGAGGAGGTGATAACATAGATACGTTTTAGCAAACGAGGAAACTGGTTTGGAGAGGTTGGCAAGTTTAATGAACAATCCAATTACAGCCCATGACGGGAATTTGCAACAAACATATCATTTTAGAAAAATCTTTATAGAAATGGTCGGTTTTAAAAAAGAGGAAGCCTAAAGGACGGTTTTAGCATATCATGAGAATTTGCAACAAAACAACAAAGGTTTTTTGCTTTGTAAAAGGGAAGAAAATAACTATAAATATGTTGCCCTACAAAAACAATTATTTAGACTTTAGAACTGTAAGATGATGTCATTCATTGTCAGTTCAATTAAATGCTATGAATTCACCATCCCAATTCACATTTTAGTATGAAAAAGTCTTTTTTCCCTTAACGGGCCTACAATGAGACCCACCTTGTGGGGCCGTCTTTGTAAGAGGCTTGGGCTACAATCCGCTCGGGCCAAATACCAGTGCTCTTTTGGTATATTGACGATGACCATAGTATGGATTCAAGCGAGTTATTATATCAATTGAATGTTGTCCTATGTGTTTGATATGTTGGTTAAAATATTAGTTAGAACTGTAAATATTATAGTATGTAAAAGTATTATATTATAGCAATTTTTTTTTTTTACTTTTATTGTAAGATGTGAGAGTTTTACATTGTTCCTAACTGAAAAGTTGGTTAAAACTAACTAATGACAAATAGACTGTAAAAATAATATTTCACAATGTTTAGTAAACAATGCATGGATTGTTTACTTGGTATAAGACCATTTCAATAATAGTTCCATCTCTAATGCAAATATCAATATCAATATTATATTTATCATCAAAAAGTGTAAAAATAACATATTTGATGTTATGCTCTAATGCATAATGCTATTTTAAATGTCATATTTGTGTTTTGTCGTAATTATTGAACCTTGAAACTTATACAAATAAACTTTTAGTATTAAAATAATTAAAAAGTAAGAATATTGTAATTATTAAAGCAAAAAGTCAATCTATCAACCGATAGGAATCAAATGCTAAATTTATTTTATGCTAAACTTTGTGACAAATTTGCTATAAAGTTTAACATATAGCAAATTTGATGCTATATGTTATTAAAAAGTAAGAATATTGTAATTATTAAAGCAAAAAGTCAATCTATCAACCGATAGGAATCAAATGCTAAATTTATTTTATGCTAAACTTTGTGACAAATTTGCTATAAAGTTTAACATATAGCAAATTTGATGCTATATGTTATTAAAAAGTAAGAATATTGTAATTATTAAAGCAAAAAGTCAATCTATCAACCGATAGGAATCAAATGCTAAATTTATTTTATGCTAAACTTTGTGACAAATTTGCTATAAAGTTTAACATATAGCAAATTTGGCATTAAAAATGGCACTGTAATAAAGAGTTTTTTTTCACACTCAAATACTAAATCTGTCATTGGTATATCAATTTAGCATTACGTTAGAGATAAGAATTTTGAACAAATTGCATGTTAGATGGTATCCTAAGCGTCTATCAAAGAAATACAAGTCCAACACTCAATCAAAGGAAAATGTGCAAGGGTCAGAGGGAAAATGTGATATTTTTAACATTTTTTTAATTATATAAAAAAAAAAACGGAGGGAAAATGTGCAAGGGTCAAGCATTGGGGGGCACTTAATTTACCATGGTAAAGTTATGTTGTGGTGTTGCACAGGTGGGTGTCTCATGGGGCACTTAAATTATAATTGTGTTCTCCTAAACAATTGAAATATATTTTTATGCTCCTATTTTACTAAAAACATTATAATTATATCTCCACTAGATAAAATTATGTTTCTACTTAATAAATTACTATTTATAATTTTCTAAGATAGTATAGCAAATAGCAGATTTTAATAAGTGTTTAGAAAATTTTGTCAAATATTTTGGAAAAGTGGAGTAAATAGCATATTCTAATAAAACAGTATTTTAACCCAAAAATACCCTCAACAACATATTTAATACACTTTTTTTTTCTTCTTCCTCTTTCTCTAATTTCTGTTTCACTCTCTCCTCTCTCTCCCCTCTGTGTTGTTCTCGATTCTCTCTCTCTCCCTTCTGTGTTGTGCTCAACTCTCTCTCTCTAAAATGATGTCGTCAGTACCGTTGATGTCCGCTAACGTCCATCAAAAATACTGTATTTTCAGAAAGATATTTTATTTCCTGATCACCGATAAAGTCGGCAAAGAAGGAGAGGAGGAGACAGGGAGGAAAAAGAGACAAAAGTATTTTAGGGTTTTTATTCTCTATTTCTCATGATATGCTATTTATTACATATTTTGAAAACACATCATATTATTTACTAATTTTTAACCCAAATTTGTTATTTTGCTCTTTCTCCCTAATTTTTTTAATAGTTCCTTACCCGAAAAAAAAAAAAACCTCGCACCGCTAACTAAATTTGCTGAGTAGTCAATGTTTATTTTTACTTTATTGTTTGCACTTTGTATTAGAAAAATTAATTCGATGATACAGGAAAATTTTAAATTTTTTTACATAGTTACTTAAATCTAACTCAAGTTGCTATAAACTATAAAATAGAATTATAATCAAATAAACCTGTTGATGACTGCAAGTAGCACTTCTGACTAATTAAATGAATCTCAACATGCAGACCTTCAATGCTTATGACTCATCTTTCAAGCTATTATGTGTATGCTCCAATCAGTAGACCACTATCGCACACTCTCTCTTTCCAACTAAAGGTGGCAATAAACGTGTTTGTGTTGGTACGTTTACAACACGACATGTTTAGCTCGAACACAAACACGACACAATTAATAAACGTGCAAGAAATGCAAACATGAACATGGCATGCCTATGGCACACGTAACACGATACGACTCGATTAACACGATTATTAAACGTGCCGTGACGAGTTGACAGAATAACAACACGTATATGACACGTTTATGACCCAATTAACTAAAAATTAAAAAATAAAAAAAAAAAGTCAATAAAGAAAATTAACAAAAACACAATATCTAATTAATACTAACCTACCACAAATATTTCAAATATTTTTATTTTTAAGTTTAAATGTATTATAAATGGGCTAGTCATGTGGTGCCATATTAACACATTTACGGCCAATTTAATGAAACGTGTTAAGGCATGTTAGGCGTGTTAGCACGAATCCAACCTATTTATTTTCGTATTATTCGTGTCAACCTATTTATGGCCCAATTAATAAATGTGCGGTCTAAACCCATTTATCTCGTGTCGTTTTCGTATCGTATCATCGTACCGTGTTTGAAATTATCGACCCTACTTCCAACCACTATCGTGCTTGAGGAACTAGAATTATTAAAGGTGAATAATTTAAGCTTTACTCTCTAAAATTTGCACTATGGTAGTCTAAGAATAAATGAGGATGCAAGACCTTTGTTTATAGAGTAAGTAGGAGAAGTAAGAAGTCTATCAATAATAAAAGAGATTTTCTCTCCCCCTAGTAGTGAAAAACACCACACTTGGATGAGCTCCCCTTGGTGTACACTCCAATCCCTAACAGGAATATTAAAAAAATTACAACCAATCATAATGTAGGATTCTGTAATTATCTACACCATCCATGATAAATCCAATTCAAATAATTCCATTTAAACTAAAATCCATTATTTAAAATAATTTTTAATTTAAATAATGATGAATAATCATTCTACATTCGAATTCAAATAAAATTATGATTCAAATTAATTATTTAAATATAAATAATTAATTATTCCAAATCCTAATAATTAATCTAAATAAAAATTTTCCTAAAACTAATTAAACAATTAATTATCTTGAAAATCCTAGCATTGGCACCAACAATCTAGTTGGATTGTGCCTAGCACCACACAGTCTAATAATTAATTATTCTAAATCCTAATATTTAATCTAAATAAATATTTTTTTAGATTGATTAAGCATGAATTATTAAAAAAATCCTAGCATTGGCCCAAACAATCCAGTTGGATTGTGCCAAGCGCCACATAGTCCAACTTGATTGTGAGCCTTCACACTAATAGGCTAAGTTCCACATTCAATGTATCTTTTTGTCCTACTTGTGGTAAACCGCATCTACACAGTTTGTCAAAGAATTAGTGAGCTACCATTGAGACCTGATGGACGTATTTATTAAGCTCCAATAATAATAGATAAATTATCCTATATTAATTATCCGTTTAATTACTAATTTTGGTGTCACATCAATATAGATCCAAAACTACACTCTTGATAATATGTCGTATTATGAGACTTTGAATATTTATTAGTCTTGTTCATTACATCTCATACTATGTGTATTCCCATAGGTTACCCATAATTGAATAAAGAAATTTGTTCTATTTTACCTTCTGATTATTTTATCTCGAAGTTACATTATTTTATTTATTTGAAAAATTCCATTTATAACAAATGCAAATTAAAAATCATTTGGTTTACCATATATATCCAGATAATCGAGGCCTTTTTTTTCCCCCAATTTCTTGAATAATGTCTTTGAGATGATAACATTGACTCTTTGTTAGAGAATTATGGATTTTATGTCTGTGAATTATGCTCTCATTAAATATCTGTTGCATCTCCAATATACCGATAATGGAGCCTTCGGTCATTGGAACTCATGCCTTCGGCATATCAATATATGTAAGCTACAAACATAGAGTCATGAATCTACTTCAGAATTAATATTACACATAAATGATTATCAAAGTAAATTGATTTGAATGAAAGAATTATTATTAATTTAATTAAATTTTAGGTTCAGTCCAATGTGCAACTACTACTAAGTCTACCACATCAATATATCTACCATAAAGTCAATATGCTCTGGTGGTCCAAATAAATCGTCTCTCCAATTAGACATAAATCCTTATTACAGTCTTGTCATGTATAGAATGCCTAGCTAAAAGCATATATTGCGGAGTATGTAATTTACCCTATTAATCTTAGAATCGTATCTATTCACGTAGATACCTCATATGTGTTCAATGTCAAGTTTTGGTTACAATATAGTTACACATCATATGTTTGTTTAAACACTTAATCATAATAATGAAAGCAATATAAAGGTCACTATCAAAATACAAGAAATAGTTGTATTATCATTTATTTATTCATTTATTTCAAAATATAATTATTTACAAATAAAATATTTGTTTCGGAAGCATGGGAAGGTTAATGTTTTATTTCCACAAGGTGACATGAATTTGAGAGCTTGATGGTACTACATCTGATTGCATAAGAGGTTGACAGTCAGATATCTATTGGATATCTTCTTGGAAAAACCTCATAAACTAATGCAATATATTTTTCACCTTTCCAATGTTAATATGTCGAGCATAGGTCAAATTATAATAGTCTCTACGTAATTGCAATAAAAGGTGTTTTAAAACTTAAAAAAAGTAAATTGTAGGCCGTAACATTTGAACTAGTAAGCATATTAAATAAATATATTTACCTCAAATCCGTTAATTCGCTTAATCCATTTAATTCAATTCAATCTGATTATGAAAAATATGGATTAATTTTGGATTGGGATTTTCCTAATCCAATATCTAGGAATTGAATTATAGATTGAATATTTTTCAATCTGTATAATCAAACAAATTCAAATTATCTATATATTATAAATTTTACATATATACATAAATATACAATTTTCAATAATTATATTAGCCTATACACCTACGATGTTGTGCCTAAAGTGTATATTCTTTAAAATAAAAATAACAACAAAAATAAAAATAAAAAACTTATCCGAATTACAAAGCCCAACATCTGTTACTCATATATAAAGTTCATTCAAGTAATATTTTATAATGCTATAATTTAGTTTACCATTAAAGACTTGCATTTGATTAACTTGTAATATGTTGGTAATTATTCAATTATGGTATATTAGATTATGTTAATTTTAAGTGTCCATAAGGCAATTGAAGTTCGAACTATTTTTTATGGTTTGAACCACTTTTGTTATAGTGTTTTCTCACCCAAAAGTTAAACCAAAAAGTGATTCAGGTCATCAAAAGTAGTCCAAACCGTTCCTCCAAAGAGACAATAATTTTTATTTTTTTAATAAATTTAAATGCTTAATCCACAAACCATGAAATCCAATCCACAAAATCCACTGTTTTTAGATTGGATTAGTGGTATTCACGGATTGATTTTGAATTAAAATTTTCCTAATCTAATATAAACAAATTAGATTACAGATTAACGTATAATCCATATAATCTAATCCATGAACACCTCTACCTTAAATATTTTAAAACTTGTTATTTACATTCTTAAGTTTAAGAAAAAAATACCATTTACTACAATTTTCTAATATGAAACATACAATGGGTTTAGAAGGTTTGGGTTACTTCTCCTTTCACCTTTCAATGTGGAATCCAAAAACTCTTAACAATTTTCACAGTTTTTTTCTTAATTTAAGTCCAAATTTTGCAGTATTATATAAGTAAGCGACACATATTATATCATATACTGGACAAAATGCAAGTAAGTAATTAATATTTCTTTAATCTTTTATGTAAAAGGAGGCTTCTATCGACCTTACAAGCAAGGTTCCTAGTTCCTAGTGCTTTTTTTTTTTCCTCCAAACATCAGCATGTTGTTCAATGTGATTGCATACTTGACCTTCTGCAAATCTGAGAGAACCATTTTGATTGGGTTCAAGATTTGTTTTTCAATAAACTAATATATAAGCCATTGCACATGTTGATCCTTGCCGTGACCTTAGAAACAACGTTACAAGCCTTGAGATTTTGTTTGTTTGACAAACTCCTTTTCTTTAAGTTGACTTTTTCATTAACGTTCTCGATTTCCCACCCCACCTTTGTTTATTTATTCCCATGCAATTCGTGCATAAATGAAAAAAAAAAAAAAAACTAATTATCATGATGAAAACAGGTTGGGGGTTTTCTTGGTTTTCTCATGTAGGAAATCTCATTGCCGGAGTTGACTATTCATGTACATGGAAAATCTTGGATCTTGGTCACTGAAAAATTATCATCATTTTGAGCAGCACAAACAGCTTTAAAATCCGCATTTGGGTTCTCAATTTCAACGCCTTGTTGTTTTCCTTATTCAACAATATTGTCAATTTTTATCAACCAAAGTTAGGTTTTACCTATTAAATGAGAACACTGTTTATCATGCACCAATTAATGTGGTAAGGTATATATGTGTGCGTGTATATAAATATACACACACACGTGTGATTGTGTGTGTGTGTATTGAAGTAAGAAGCACATTTTCTTTAAGTGGGATTTTACTTAATTTTTTTCCTTGAAAGTGACTTTACTTGCATGTAGAGAGATTTTGCAAATTGAGAATCAATTGGTGTTTAGCAAGTGTAGTTGTTTTTAATGTATTGAGTCTTGAAACAAGTCCTAAGAGGATAGTAATTTTTTTTTTTTTTTTGAGTAAGATTTTAGAAAGTCAAATTTTAAACTTCAAAATTTTCTAAAACGCCATTTATGTTCCCACTTTATGACAAAGGTTCTAATTATGCTTCCATGCAACAATTAAATAAAATAACCTTGCTCTAGTTTAAATAAATATATATATATTTCTATTTTTTGCTATAATGCTCTCGTTACAAAATTTTTAACTCCGTCACTTAATGTACTCCAATTTAGTTCAAAAATTTGGCATCCATGTTACTTCTCTTTCTCTGACATCTCTTTTCTTCTTTACTTATACTTTATTTTTCACAAGTTTCTTGTGCAAAGACAACCTTTGATAACAACGCAGAAAAATAAATAAGTAAATAAATAAATCCCAGTTTTGGGTCAATGAGGAGATCCCAATTCTGCGCAGAAAGAATGTGTTATGTCTGTATCTTTGCTGTCCTATTAATTTGGTTGTCTATTGGTTCAACTACTGATATTTCGTGAATGTCAAAGAACCAACTTAATTATTATTATTATTATTGTTATTATTATTATTATTGCTTTTTTTAATAATAATAAGCTTTTCAAAGTAGCTAGGGATAGCATCACCTTTCCTTGGCTAGCCATTTAAAAAACAAAAACAAAAATAAAAAACAATTTAACAGCTTAAGCTTCAGTTGACTTATCAAACTTCTTAAATCTTAATTAATGGTTTAGTAATAATAATAGTAGGATTCAGATTTTCGATGGATCAAGTGCTCATATAGGACCATCCCATTTTCCATTATTTGCGGCACAATAATGGGTCATCAAAGAATGGCTGGAACTACGGAACAAAAAAACTAAAAGAAAAAAAACATTTTGTCTTAAAAACGTTTGTATTGATTAATAGTCATATTCTAGAGCAACCAAAATGTTATATATGAATCCGGACGAAATGGGTTCTGTTCCTACCGCCTAGAAAGAGAAAAAGACAAATTGTTTGGTTGTTTTGTTGATTGGTCATGTGTAAAGAAGAGACAAAGTTAAGAAATGTGAATCTTAAATGTTATGCTGTATAGAATACTTTGAACACGGGTCAGTACACTGTTAGGGACATCCAATTATTAAGAAGAAGAATACAACATCACTATCATCTTTGGGCGACCCCTGAAGTCTACTTTCTAGAACAACATGAAGGGCTTGAGTACAAACTAAGAAGACCGGTTTTTACATATATATATATACACACACACACACACACACACACACACATATATACCTTTAAAAATTAGTTAGTGGACAGCACTGATTTTAATTATTCATTATACTGCATGCTATGATAGCTTAGAAATTGTAAAAATAACTTTGGGTTAATTATGAAGATGCACAAAGAAACTTAGAAGTTAGTTGCAATTTTTTGCTCCTAAAACAAGTTCATATCGTGTCGATTATTAAGCAGCGGCCCTAAATTGATACTCATTTTCTTTTTCTTGGCCTAAATTGAATATTAAATAGGTCATAGAAGGCAGGCTAAATTGTCCAAATATCACCTGGCAAAAAAGAAAACATTCTCGAATGACATTTTCGCTATACATTCATGAGTTTGGTGCGTCTCTCCCAAAGTTGTAACTTTCATTTATTTTGATGAATAAAGACTTCAACAGAAGAAGACAAGGGCGGCCGCTCCCAAATAGGTTGTCACTGGTAAATGAAATGTTCAAAATTGTCCAAGAGAGCAACAAGGAAAAGAAAGGAACCAAAATATTTACATATGGGAATCTGGTTATCACAAAATTCAAAGAACACGTTTTCTAAGGAAACAAAATGGTAAAAAACAATTACCCAAGATCAAGCAAGTCAGGATTCTCCCAAAAAGTGCCGTAGAAAAAAAAAAATCACATCAAGGAAAGATTGAACGATTAGACTTTACAATTTATGGAGAGTTTTCTCATTCTCTATCACCAGCTATCTTCTTACGTTCGCCACTTGCTGCCTGATTCAGTACGAAAGGTTAGAATTTTTGCCGTCTTCATAAGCTCGCTGCCAAAGAAAACAACATAAAAGAAATTATGAGAATCTGCAAATGTTACCCCTCAAAGATGCCAATTCTAAAATGAGAACAAAAGATCACACATAACTACCTGAAGGGTTAGCAAGATCAAGTGTTCTACCAACAACATCCGATTCGATGAACACCTTGCAGTGACCAGTCTCCAAACCAAGATCACTATGGTGATCAGTTGAGTTTTCTTTTGAACCATTTTGAAGCACTGTGGAACCAGAACCATCAGAATGATTTGATGTCTTTTCCAAATTCCCGCTCGATGTATTGTCTTCGACAGAGGATATCTTAGAGAGCTGCTCTTCAGTCAGTATTACCTGCCCAAACAGTACCAACTGAGGCGTCCTAGTTTCATCTTTTGCCTTCAAGCTCTGATCCCAATTTTCCATCTTCAGCCAGCAAGAGATGTTCTCATTGTTTTTGGTGTTATTTATGAAATTGCCACCAGCATTTGTGGGAGCGTTAACGGGATAATGTTGCTGAAAACCCATCGGAAACAGTGGAGACTGCAGTTCATTTAGGTGGAGATCCGCTGAATACGGTAACAGTGGTGAATGCCTGGCTCCCTGTACGCCTGCAGGAACCTTGTCTTGGATATAATGAAAGGGGCTGGTGGGATTGAGGAAGTTGCTGGGAAGTAATGGCATTTGAAGTTGGCTGAGGAGAGAAATGTCGGGATTCTGCGGAAGCCGCAACTTCTTTCTTGGAGGTGAGAAGGGGGAGGCATTGATGGGTGGCATACTTGTGACGAGTTCAACCAGCCACGGATTAACACGTTTCACATTCTGGAGCAAATCTGGTTCATCCCATTCCACCTGAAAACAGGATTATTTTGACTTGTGTTAAAACTAACTAAAATAAGTAAAGCCTAACAGGAAACGCCTTTTAGTAGTGACAGCCATGGATCAGCACTAATAATCCAATCTAAAGAAAATTAAATGATTTATTAGTCGAAATGGTATAGCAAAAAACGCATATACTGCACTAACTAGTACATGTAAGTTGTAAGTTTCAGAAGCATATTCCATAATTAGGCATAAGCAGAATTCCAAACCAAACTACAGTCATTTATCAAAATAAGGAAAATTTGAATTATATTAAAAATCGAAAAAATAGGAAAAATTTCCTTATTAACAAACTTCAAAGGAAAACAAAGCCAACCTGCAGAAGACCCCATGGAGAACCAGGCCAACTGGTTGGATCGGCAACCTCTACGGAAGAAATGGTCCCCATGAACCAGCTAATCCGAGAAGAGTCCTCGGTTTCAATAGGCATCTTGAACCTCATTCCAGAGCACCATCGGATTTGCATTGCAGCTCGTACAGCCGAGGCTCTAACGCAAAACTCAGGAGTGCTTGCGCGTGGATAGTACTCGACCTCAAAGGGCTGCCCGCTGGCTGCAAGATTTGCAGCTTGCACAACAGACTCAACTCTCACTTTTCCCCTTGAATCCTTGTTACAAACTCTTCCAATCACACCCCCAAACTGAGAAGAACCATAATTCCCCCTTGGATTGTTCCAACGGGAAGGGTACTCATGTGCACCACCAATACTTTTCTTAGCCCTTCTGATACCGACAAAAATATCCCCATCCTCTGCCCTCACGAACACGACCGAATCACCAGCAACAAGCTTCTTGTAGTTCACAAAATCGCTCCACCCCGTCGTCAAAAGGTGACGGCGCGGCGTCCCTCTATAAATATGCCTAAACCTATAACTTTCGCCATGAACATCCTTAGGGTACATGAACTGAAATGGCATGGGAACTGAGTGATCCAACGGCCGAAAGATGGTCTCTGCGCAGTAACGAGGGACCGAGAATCCTCCGCCATTGTTAGAATCAGACTGTGTCAAAGTCTTAGTAAAAGATGTCATTTTCTCAGCATTCTCAGTTCCATTGTTCAACACATACCCATCATCCTCGACATCAAGATCATCAGACTTAATAGGTAACAACCTAATTTTCGCGTAGACCTCGTCTTCGGAATCCGCCATGTACTGAATGGCGGATACCTTGCAGCGAATAAACGCGGGAATTCTGGAATTCCCAAAATCTACGTTCCCTTTGGCCTGTTCGGCGTGGCCCTGAGGGAAATAGATAACCTTAGAGTTAATGGGAGGCATTTGGACCATACCACCAGCAATGGCGTGCCATAACTGAGGATCCAAGCATTTCTCCACGCTCGTCTTCTTCATTGGTTCTGTTCCAGACTCCATTACTCTGATCATCGTGTATGTGATCGTGTGTGGAAAATTACGAAAATTCAACGCTGTTTAACAGATCAAGTCACAGAAACTTCATGTCAGACATAAATTCGTTCTAAATCATACACACGAAAAGTCCAAAAAAAAAAATCACAGACAAAAACAAGTCAACAACTCTGTTTGGTTCCAAGAAAAATTCAATGAACGACGAAATATCCAGTTCGCCGTCGAAGTCAAAATCCAATCAAAACGGAAATCCACTAAGTTAGCAAGCGAAATTCACCGAAAAACAAAATTCCTCGGCTTTCTCGGAAATCAAACAAGAAAGTCCGGAATTTACCTTTCGCTACTAGAAGTCGAAAACAAGAGCAAGAAACGCCGAAGCGATTGACGGAAAATTCTACTAGTACTAGAAAAGAAAGCAATGGAAAGTCGCCGGAGAATCTTTCCCGGGAAAGTTTGAAGGATAAAGAGAAGTGAGGTTGAGGAGTGGGGTTTGGGGGGTGTGAAAGAAAGGACAAAGAGAGTTGGGTATATATAGAAAATTAGGGAAATATATTTTTTTTAATTTGAGATATAAATGGTCGAATTGAAGCTTCGTTGCCGACCACACTGTTTGGACTGTCACTCTGAGAAAAGAAAAGAAATTTTTAATTCTTTTTTTTTTTTTATAATGTTTTTGAAATTATTTTTTGATGTTTTTCTTTGCATCAGAGATTTACGTGCCTAACTTTAGCAGGCGGCGGTTTCGGATCGTATGAACAGATTTTAGTTGTATTATTATTAGGATTATTATCTTTTTCCTGTATTTTTGTTTGTGCAACGCACACCATGTTTTCTTTAAGGTATAATTTGAGAAAAGGGCCAAAAAAAAAAATTAATTGAGCAAATGGCCTTTTTTTTTTACACCAAAAAACACCCTTTTTTTTAGCAAAAAAATTATCTATTTTTTTCAAAAAGATAAGAAAAATAACTGTAACAAGGTAAGAACCTGAACAGAATTAAAAAAAAAATAGAGTATTTTTTATATCTAAAAAGCTTATTTTTTGATGTCTAAAAAAAAAAAGATCATTTTTTCAAAAAAAGTTTTTTCTTAAAGCCTTGTATAAAAACCATCCTTTCTTTAATCTAGTAGTACTCTCACTTTTGGGCTCCAATGTCTATTCTTGCAAGTTGTAATGGTAAAGCTACACATTTTCTTTTCTTTTTTTTTAAAAAAGCTTAGATTATTAGAATTTTTGGCCTTTTTTTTTTTAACCGAAGTTTGGTCAGTGATTACTTGTCATAATATATGCTTCCTTTGAGAAGCGTGTTAGAAAAAACAAATTCAAATTTGTTACAGTATTTAAGTTTCAACTTAAGATTTAAATGATTTCACAAACAAACTCTTCTTCTTATAAATGTTGGTTTTATCTACACAAATATGTTAATACCAATTTTAATTTCGTAAAATTAAATCCAAATTCACATTCAATTTTTTTCCCACTCTTGCTAGATTAGTAGATTATCCAATGTTAGATTTTCCTTCGTCTTTTTACGGAAATCATACTAGAGATTTCATATTTTGATTATCATTTATGTTTTTCATAGAAAATATTTTGATAGGGTGTTAAAAAACACAGTACTTTTAAAATACTCTATCAGTGGCAGACAAGTTTTTTTTTTTTTTTTTTCCTTTTACATTACCGTTGAGTCCATTAAAACAATGCAACAAAATTAAGGAAAGCAACGATGAATTTAAAAATATATTGCTTATCTCAATTTTTAGCAGTTGAATAATTACAAAATATCCCCTTCAGATTTGAGCTAAATTGTATACGCCAAAATTAGTTTGCACAATATCTTGAAAAACATGATTTTGTCTGTATGAAAGTCAACCCTATAAATGCGGGCTCCACCTCCGAAAAAAATAAATAAATACAGGCTGATAGTAGGCCAACCCAACCATTAGCCAATGGCTTAGAAAAGCATGTTAAAGTATCATTTTCAAGCATAAATTTAAGTGGGACTTACTACATGCTAGTGATAGATTAAGGCAAAAACTTGTTCTTTTTGCGTAGAGATCAAAATGGTATATTTATATTGTCAAAATAGTAAACAAGTGAATAAAGAATTAACTTAAAGTGTACATGTGCACGTGTAAAATTTCAAAACTAGGGTGAAAAATTCTCTCGTCTCATATCAAAAAGAAACAAAAAAAGGTAAAGCTATAGTCTTATCTAAACCTATACAAAGGACCACCATTCTTCTTCTCAAGACACATCAAGCATCTTCTTATGGACAAAATGAACAAGTAGGAAATTGGTAATTATCACAAAAGAAACATCTAATTAGTAAATTTATCAGTGTTTGTTTATTTACCATGAAGATTTTTAAAATGTTTTTCCTTAATCAATATATATATATATATATATATATATACACATATAATAAGATAATCTCAAGAAGATGAGGATGAATCAGCGAAGAAGAAGATTTTAAGCGTGTGAATCGGCAAAAAAAAATGGTTATGAAATCGATGAGTTCCGTGGACTGGTTTTTGTTATACTGAAAAAGAGGGAAGTCCTTGACCATGTACATTGACTATGGCTAAATTCATTCGTATATTTTGTTTTTTGTTCCATCTGAGGCGAGAACTTAACCAACCCAGCCGAAGGCCCTCTTTTTTTAGAGACTAGTCTCTAGGTCCTAACACTAGACTATAATTATGCATGGTCAACAGTCAACTCCCAGGACTCTCTCTCTCTGGTGATTTCCCTGGTTTTTGGGTCTCGGACTAGATCTGCCCTCAAAATTGCATTGCTATGCCAAGGACAGGTTGGTTAAATAATCTTTTTGCGATCGTTTAACGGCACTAAAAATAAGTTTGGCATAGTTTTTGTGTTTTTAGTAAAGTTATAATTTTTTAATAAGCGTATAAGATCGTATTTTTAAAAAAACTTTAATGAGTTAAAATAATTTTGGTTTTTTTTAAAACTATTAAAATATTATATTTAAACTTATAATTTATTTTTTTAATACTATGATATAAGTTTTAAAGTCTATTTTAGAAATGTTTTTTAAAGAAGCTGTATTTTGTGGCTTTAACAAAAAAAATTCTACAGAGCAAAAACACTTTTGACAGATCATCCAAACAATTCTAGAAGTAGTTTTTAGACTCAAAAAGCTAAAAACAGTTTCCCAAAAAGCCCTCCTAATCATGCTTTATATACACACTTGCTATGCGGTCATATTATTTTTTAAAATTTTGAGCTGGGAGTGGAGGATTCGAACCCTTCACTTGTGAGTGAAGTCGAGTGTAGATTTATTGTCAAGTCTTGCATGTAATCACCTGGTAATAATATTCTACCCCACATTCTACCCAAAAAAAAGAAAAAAATATATAAAAAAAAAATTGTCTACATGTTTTAGGGTTTGCTTCTTGTATTTTTGCTTTTAAGCAGTTGAAGCAGCGAAACATAAGTTTGGGTATTTTAGTTAGTGTTTGGATAGTGTAAAAAAAAGTGTTTTTTTTTTTTTTTTATTTCAAAAAAGTTTTTGAATCTATTTGGTTAAATAAGTCAAAAGCTCTTATTGATAAAATAAGTAGTATAATTTAAGGATACGAATTGAATTCTTTATTTGTTATTCTTCAATAAAAGGTCACAATTATAAATAAAAAGCTTTTCATAAATATTTTTTTTCATAAGTATCAAATGGTCGGTTTTTCTTAAAAAATGCTTATAAAAATCAAAAGGACGTTTTATGAATACATTCAAACATATCAAAAAAGTGGCTTTTGAAACAAATTAGCTAAAAGTAGCTTTTTTAAACCATTGTACACATGCTTTTAATCTTTTTTTTTTAGAGAACTACATATTTCAATGTTGCAATTTACATATTTAAAAAAAGTTTGAAATTACATCGTGCCCGTTTAGAAACTTGATTCAAATTATGCCTTTTTGACATCACAACTAACGAACAGTACAAAACTCTTAACAATTATAGTGAAAAGTAAACAGTTGATACAGTGCTAGCTTGTCAAATTCTCTTAACAATCTTTAATATTGGGTGGTATTTTCTGCACCAACTGAAACATAATAAAAGAGGTCATATCTGGAGAGTCCATACCCGGGTAAGGTTCCATACGAGCCTATGCTTGACCAAAATCAACCTAAGTTCGTGCTCGGTAAGGTGAACCAAACCCATGCGTAGAATTATAGAAAGAAGCTCAATAGACTCTTAAAATTGTAAAGGTCATTTGTTATGAAAATAGAAGTGTTAAATTTAAACGAGTTAAATGCTTCTAACATGAATAAGAAGAGTTCTATTTATTGTAATTAAAGAGAGAACAAAACCTCCTAATCAACTAAAGAATTGAACTCATTCAATCTTAATGTACTATAAATTCTTCTAAATTGAGAGAAAAAATGACACTTACCTTGTCAATAGCTACTTAGAATCCAATCTTAATGCACTTGTTAAGCGTGTCTCAAACAGTTTATATATATATACACACGTGTCAAATTGTTTTAACTTACAATTATATATATATATATATATTTATATGTATATATAATATATTAGGACAAGCTTTTCTTTTGTTTTTCCTACCATTTGTGTAACGCTTTAAACGTTATATGTTATAATCAATAATATGCTGATTATTGCGGTTTGAATGATACGAATGTTTTTTTGCTAGAATCAAATTAACCGTGCTAAAATGAATATATGATTCCCATTTTTAATAAAAAAGAAAAATTGGTGCAATATTCGAAAAACTTGCTTCTTAGAATTAGTCCTAGCATTTCCAAATTTAAATACATCATATATGTATGTTTCTAGATTGTGAATTGTGATAAGTATGGTGATTAAACCGAGAAACTGAGCTGTGATTATGTAATTAGCTATAGATTGCCTTTCAATAATAATAATAATAATAAAACTAGATATTGAAAACTGATTTTGGATTAGGGAATTAGCTAAAGACTATAGACAAATTAGTACGACTTGTTATATGGACTACACGGTGCCGAACTTTTCCGGCAGAATACACATGGCCGTGGTATTTTTTTCTTCCTTATGATTGGACTTCAAAGTTAAGACGATTAAACAAAATAGGGATAGTATATACATGAAAATATCTTCAAATGTGTATCTATACTTCAATATATATATATATATATATACATATATTTGTAATCTATAAGATCAAGATCTATATCTATGATATCTAAAAGGTTATATAGAAGTGTGAAAGTGAGTTACATTTTCTCGTTCTTCAACTTCATTCTTGTATACTTTCAAATTTGTTTTAACTTTTACTTGTACACTTTTACTTTAACGACTTAAAAGGGTGGTTGAAACAATTTTTTTTATGTAGTTAAAACTATTTTTAATTTAAGGTTTGTGAGAAAAACACTATACTAAAAGCAATTCTAACCATAAAAAAATTCTAACCGGTTCTACCAAACAACTTTTTAATATTTGCTTGTTATTTTTTTTCCTTCTTAAAGTATATTTTCTTTCCAATTATTTCTCATTAAAGTATTTCTTTCACTAGTTTTTCCCTGAAATAACTTTTTGTCATATATGTTCATATTTAAACTTTTTTTCACTTGGTGCGCTGAAGTACTAAATTTATTTTTCCTTTAAATATTTTTCCCTTAGTCCATTGACATTTATCTTTTCACACATCACCTTAATAAAAAATTTTAGTAATTATTTGATCCATTAATTTTTTCCAAATATTTTCGGTTCTTTTTAAAATGTTATACTTATTGTTTTAAGTGTTTAGTCAAAACACAAATTCTCTTTTACAAGTGGGAATAAGTGTAACACCCAGAATTTAATTAAGTAAGGTTAGCATGCAAATGGTGGATTACTATGCCTTAATGTGATTTAAATTTAATTTAAACATTTTATGGTATATTTTAAATTCATCTGACTTTTAGTTATTTTTATTTGTTATTTTGAATTTTAAAACAAAATAATTTGTCAAATGTCCAGCATGTTCCTTTTGGAAAGCCATGTGTTTTTGGAAAACCATGTGTTGGAACATGATTTTTATTCCGCAGAACCACATTTCCCACTATTTAATCCCCTCTTCCTCTTTTCTTTTTCCTTCATTTTTCTCCCTTTCTTTCCCCTGCTCTCTCTCTTCCACTTTCACGCTCTCTCTCTTTCTTCATTCCCTCTTGATTTTTATTCAAAAATTTGAGCAAAAGCTTTGAACCTTAGCTGGATTGGAAGTTCAAGATGCAAGATTTGGTCTCTATAAACTTGATTTAAAGCTCAGATTTGAGGTTAATCGTGATTCCATGGAGCTAACATATAGCGGGTCGAGACTACGGTGTTGAGTCACAATGCAGAGTATCGAGGTAGGACTTATACCCCTTCTTTGGTGGCCAAGTTCTTAAATGGTTTTGGCCTTAAAGATTCTTTCAAAATGTTTTCAATAAATGAAAAATTGTTTTAAATATTCTCAAAGAGGGCCTTGGCCACAAAAAGACTTATTGCCAAATGATTTCTTTCAAAATGATTTTAAGGAGCAATTAGAATGAACTTCTTAGTATTTTTCATTACTTACTAAAGAATGAATGATCATAATAAATCAAATAATAAATGTAATGAGAATATTCGATAAATGAGACATGATAATAATATGACACTGAATGTGTCGGTTAGTATCACCTGGAATGATAAAATACAGTATGATGCCATATACAGAGATCATGTCATAGGGAGCGCGACCTTGGGGGCAGGTCTCGAAACTTAGCTGAGCCACTACGGTGGTGATAGTATGGCTTTGCCAAAGAGCTATTTAATAAAGAATAATTCTAGATGAATAGAGATTCTAAAGGTAAGGATGAATTTAAATATGTTTTATTTATCTATATGAATATGAGAATTTATGTCTAGAATTAATGTTTTCTAACTTAGTCCTACTAAGCCTTTCACTCACCTTTTCTTTATCTGTTTTGAAACCTTTCCCCTAGGTGGATGGCAGCTTAAGACTGATTGGTAGGCAATAGAGCAAACACGTGAGTTGTAGGAATTCTGTTTAGGCTGTTTCTTTATTTTAATCAATGCATGCATTACTTAAACTTTTATTCTCTCATATTGGACTATGATTGTAATATTTTATTGTCAATACCATGTGTGTGCACATATGTGGGTCTAGTGGGACCTGGCTTACGTTTAACTGTCCTTGTTATTATATTTTATGATTAAATGTTTTCAAATTAACGATAAGCTTTAAAAATGTTTTAATTTATCACATTTTTTCAAAAATAACCCAAATCATTTAATTGGTATTTTTAATAAAAAAATTACTTTAATTAACTTAATTATCCACCATGTCACTACCCATATTTTGGGGCATGACAGAATGTATCAAAGCCCTAAGTTATGAACCTTGAAAATTGTGCACATATAGGTACCATAGTGAAAGGCCTCCACAGTCCAATTTTGTTTTTAGAATTGAGAAAATGGCACCTAGGCATCATCCAACTTTGATTGACGTGAGTATCATGAATGAGGAAAGTATGATAGGAGCTACGTTTGTCGCTTTTTGAAAAATGGCAATGAGGGTTGAATCTAGCAATCCTGAGGCAAGTTGCCGACATGAGTGGCTTAAGGAGCCTAGGTGTATGTTTATCCTAACTTTTGATAGAAATAGGAGTCCGCATGTGGCTGAATGTCGGTTAAGCTCAGTAGTGAAGCGCCTAAATACCCTTGGTATACCAGTAGTGTATCAAGTGGAATTCGCAGCTTATAAGTTGGTAAGCAGTGCTAACACCTAGTAGGAGTAAGCAAAGTGTCAGGAGAATGATAGGAATATTGACAGGAAAAGATTCGAAGAGTTGTTCCATGAGCGTTATTTTCGTAACAATGCAAGGATCGAAGGATCATTGAATTCTACCAGTTGGAATGGGTAATAAGACGGTTCAGGAATACGAGGTAAAGTTCGATGAGTTGGCCAGTTTGCTCTGTTCGTCATGGCTTTTGAACGTGAAAAGTGTATCAAGCTTCAGGAAGGGCTTAAGGCATCCATTCGATGGCAACTGGTGGTCTTGCGACTTTAGAATTTTGGTAGGTTAAAGTTGTCAACTTTATTGATAGGAGAAGATTACGCTCTATATTATAGGGATAGGGCGAAAACATTAGGAGGACCTTGAGGAGCAATAGGAGATGGAGCGATCGCCAAGCTCGGGTGAAGAATCAGCACGATAACATTAGTAGTGGAAGTAGCAGTTTATCTAGTAGTGGACGAAGCAGCCTTTGCCACTTTTACTAGCAGTTGGAACACATCAAGAGGAACTATCTAGTAAAGAATGCTTGACGAGGATCTTGTACTGGAGAGGGTGCAAGCCGTTAGCCTCAATCTCAGTTTTTACCTCCACCTCAACAACTCCTTCAACAACAGCTTCATCAATTTTCTCTATAGCAGTATTAGCTAATGAACCCAAGACGTAGTAGCGCTAACAGACGAAAAAGGAGAGGCTCTAGTTTTAGTTCACATTATGACTTCAAGGAGTTCGGATGCTCAGACCAGCAACGTGAAAGCTGACGGTACAATTCTGGTTCCTAGTTTTTAGTTTCGGTTCGATTTGATACTGGTGCCATTCATTCTCTCATTACAAGTTCATTTGTGCATGCCTTGGAATTAGAAATAGAGGGATTTGATGAACCCTTGGTAATTACCTCATCCTTGGGGCGGATGCATGCATGAACCATATATGTATAAACCTGGAAAGATAATGATTGGGGATGAGACTTCGAAAGGTAATTTGATTATAATCCCCATGAGTACTTATGATATGATCTTAGGAGTGGACTGGTTGTCCAGGAATATGCAATTGTAGGTTGTCATCTTATGGAGGTAACCTTAGTGATCGATTGGGGAACGATGATCATTTACCAGGGTGGTAATGATCGCGTAATGAGTGATCGACTCATGAGAACATGTCCAGGTGTATGGGAAAACCTAGCATGCTATAAATATATATAGGTACTTCTTTTAGATCTAAAAGAGGACTCTAATACTACAGGAAGAAATGTAACAACATCGGTGGCTGATGAGTTTGATGATATCTTCCCCGACGAGTTCTCTGGATTAGCACCGCATCGAAAAATTGAGTTTGGCATCGAGTTATTCCTGGGGATCGCTTCGAATTCTATAGCACCATAGTAATTGGCGCCTGTAGAAATGAAGAAACTAAAGAAACAGCTTTAGGGACTCGCAGATAAAGGATATATTTAGGATAGCGTGGGAGGCGCTAGTTTTGTTCGCTAAGAGACATGATGGTATGCTTAGGTTGTGCGTTGATTATCAGCAGTTGAAATTAGGTCACCGTGAAGGATAAGTATCTAGTGCCTAGGATCGATAGATTGTCTAGTTGGTTAGGAGGTCCTAAATATTTCTTGAGGATAGATTATGATCCATATAGCAACAACTACATGCCAAGAAGCTAAGATTTTGGGGCATATCATCTTCGAGTTGGGTATCTTAGTAAATTCATCCAGGATGCAGGCTATAGTACAGTGGGAATGACCGAAGATCGTGATCGAGCTTCACAACTTTTTAGGACTTGTTAGGTACTACAGGAAGTTTGTGAAGGGTTACTATCAGATAACGGCTCCATCGACGCAGCTGATCAAGAAGAAAAATATCAGGTTTAGATGGGATAAGGAATGTGGATACGTTTTCCAAGAATTGAAGGCTCAGTTGACTATCGCTTTTGAATTAACTATGTCGAGCAGCGACGAGTTTTATAAGATCTACATTGATGTAGTAGGGCAAGGACTCGAATGTGCATTGATGCAGCATGGACAAGTGGTGACTTATGGATTTTGACAATCAAGGTCTCACAAGCAAGGCTACCCTATGCACAATTTAGAGCTTGCCATAGTAATTCATGCTTTGGGGATCTGGATATGCTACTTGTTGAAGCAACATTTTGGGTTTTCCTAGACCATAGGAGCTTAAGATATTTGTTCATCCACAGGGATTCAAATTTGAGGCAATGGAGATAGATGGAATATATAGGGACTATGATTTCTCGCTATAGTACAATCCAGGTAAGGTCATTATGGTTGCAGACACGTTCAGCAGATGGTCTTCGGGGATCCACACTCATATGGCACCAGAGGATTAGAGAGATGCTACCATGAGTGAATATGGGTTATAGTACCATGAAGACTTCGATCAAGAATCAGCGTATCATATGGGATCAACTCCAGTGTTTGACCAGATGATAAAGCAGACTCAATGGCAACTAGCATCTTCAAGGAATATGGACACGTACAAAAACCAGGAAGCAATTTGAAGAATATAGGATTCATGCAATGGGTCATTATATTTCAGGGAGCGTTTAGCAGTACTTGTAATCGAGGGAGTAACAAAGACCTTAATGAATGAAGCTTGCAAGTTTCAGTTCCCTATTTATCCAAGGGGCACGAGAATGCATCGCAATTGGCAGAGGCAGTCCTGGTGGAGAGGTATAAAGAAAAATGTTCAAGAATACGTGGCTTGTCTCCAGGTAGCAGCTGAACATCAGAAGCTCACTAGTCAGCTTTAGCCGTTTCCCATTCCATGGCGAAAATGGGAGCATGTCGTGATGGATTTCCTCACCAGGTTATCGAGGACGGAGCAAAAGCATGATGTAATTTGGGTCATCATTGATGGTTAACGAAATTGGTGCATTTCATTTCCTACCTTTAGGTCATCATGTTTGAGACGAGTTTTTGGAGGAGCTTTTAGGAAGCTTTGGGCACAGACTTGGATTTCAATGCGGCTTTTCATCCTTGGACCAATGGGTAGCCCAAGCAAGTTGTTCAGATCCTCGAGGATACATTACATGCATGTGTCTTAGACTTTGGCGAAGTTTGCAGACAACGATAGTTATCAAGCGAGCATCAAGGTGGCATCATTCAAAGCACAATATGGATGGCTGTGTCGATCGCCAGTGAGTTAGGCAGAACTGGAAGGCAAGATCATTTTGGATCCAAAGAAACCTGTGAGAGCAATAAAAAGGGGTACCGTGATTCATGGTCGGTTGAGAGCTACTCAAAGTAGGCTGAAGAGTTATGCGAATAAGAGACACCAACCTCTAGGATTCAAGGTAAGGGATTCTGTTCTCTTAAAGGTTTTGCCATGGTTTCGTGTTTCAGTATGAGTGGGGAACTTGCGCTGATGTAGGTCGTTTGAGATTACTCAATGTGTTAGAGTGGTCGCTTATCGCCTTGATCTCCCTTTCGAACTCTCTCATGTACATGTCGTATTCTGCGTGTCGATGCTTTAGAATGTCTGCTTGAGCCAAGCAAGATTGTCTCGATTCATGATGTGCAGATTCAAGAAGATATGACCTACTAGGAAGGTACCAGTTTAGATTATTGATCAAAAGGTGATAGGTTTATGACACCATGAGATTCTGTTAGTACATGTGGTGTGGTAACACCACGGGGTTGATAAGGCAACCTGGGAATTATAGTTGATTATGCAGGAGTTGTATCTGCATTTATTTTGCTTTTAGGTTTGTTTCTAAATTTTGAGGATGAAATTTCTTTTAGAGGTGGAGAGCTGTAACACCTAAATTTTGATTAAGTAAGGTTACTATGTAAATGGTGGATTAGTATGCCTCAAAGTGATTTAAATTTAATTTAAACATTTTGTGGTATATTTTAAATTCATCTCACTTTTAGTTATTTTTATTTGTTATTTTAAATTTTGAAACAAAACAATTTGTCAAATGTCCAATATGTCCCTTTTGGAAAACCATGTGTTGGAACATGATTTTTACTCCATAGAACCACATTCCCCTCTATTTAATCCCCTCTCCCTCTCTTTTTTTCCTTCATTTTTCTCCCTTTCTTTCCCCTGCTCTCTCTCTTCCACTTTCACGCTCTCTCTCCCTTTCTCCTTTCCCTCTTGATTTTTATTCAAAAATTTAAGCAAAAGCTTTGAACCTTAGCTAGATTGGAAGTTTGAGAAGCAAGATTTGGTCTCTATAAACCTGATTTAAAGCTCAGATTTGAGGTTAATCGTGGTTCCGTAGAGCTAACGTATAACGGGTAGAGACTGCGGTGTTGAGTCACAATGCAGGGTATCGAGATAGGACTTCTACCCCTTCTTTGGTGGCTAGGTTATTAAATGGTTTTGGCCTTAAAGATTCTTTCAAAATGTTTTCAATAAATGAAAAATTGTTTTAAATATTCTCAAAGAGGGCCTTGGCCACAGAAAGACTTATTGCCAAATGATTTCTTTCAAATTGATTTTAAGGAATGATTAGAATGAACTTCTTAGTATTTTTCATTACTTGCTGAAGAATGAATGATCATAATGAATCAAATAATGAACGTAATGAGAATATCCAGTAAATGAGACATAATAACAATATGACACCGATGTGTCGATTAGTACCGTCCGAAATGATAAAATAGAGTATGATCCCATATAGGAAAATCGGGTCGTGGGGACCGTGACCTTGGGGACAAGTCCCAAAATCTAGCTAGGCCACTACGGTGGTGATAATATGGCTTTGCCAAAGAGCTATTTAATAAAGAATAATTCCAGATGAATAAGGATTCTAAAGGTAATGATGAATTTAAATATGTTTTATTTATCTATATGAAATTTTGTGACTTATTTTCAAATATGAGAATTTATGTTTAGAATTAATGTTTTCTAACCTAGTCCTACTGAGCCTTTCGCTCACCTTTTCTTTTTCTGTTTTAAAACCTTTTCCCTAACCGATAGGCAATAAGACAAACACGTAAGTTGTAGGAATTATGTTTAGATTGTTTCTTTATTTTAATCAAAGCATGCATTGTTTAAACTTTTATTCTCTCATATTGAACTGTGATTGTAATATTTTATTGTCGATACCATGTGTGTACACTAATATGGGTCCGGTGGGGCTTGGCTTATGTTTAACTGTCCTTGTTGTTTTATTCTATGACTATCTGTTTTCAAATTAATGATAATAGCTTTAAAAATGTTTTAATTTATCACTTTTTTTAAAAAATAACCCAAATTATTTAATTGGTGTTTTCAATAAAAAATCTACTTTAATTAACTTAATTAATTCACCACGTTACTATCCATATTTCAGGATGTGACAATAAGTCTTGTACTATTTTATTTTGCTTTTCCATCAACTGCTTGTTGTTTACCTTTTTTATTTTTCTCAAAAAATTATTATATATCATATTCACCATTTAAATATTTTGTCCAAAACATATTCTAAAGTTTTCGGAATGCATCTTGGATTATCTTTATCAGAGAATGTTGAAGCGCCTTGGGTCCAACAGTGGTGACTGAAAGAGAACATACTTCACATTTACTATTTTTTTTATATTAATAAATACTTCAAGTTGTGAATTTCTTTATTAATTCCTTACTACATATGGCTTTACATAGGAGAAAAAGATGTATTTGTTCGTTAAAATTTTTTTTTTTAACCATGTTGATTTTCATACAGCCGTCAATTTATTTATGTAAATTTTTTTAACTTCAAATAAGTTTACATTGCTATTTTAAAAATTTTGTGGCATTTTTCGAATTTAATTAGAAAATAACTATAGCTTGGCTACATTTTTTTTATAACACGAATAGTTTATTACACTAACAATATTTTTAACTTTTAAACATTGTTAGTGTATTATACATCTTCAAATTCGACTCAAATTATAATAAAATATTAGCATATTCAATTCTATATTTTTTTCGTAGAGAAATAATTTTTTTAAAAAAAAAAATCTTTGTAGTAGAACATTGTTTATCATATATTTTCATAGAAAAACAATTAAAAAGAAACATGCAAATTGCAAATTACAAAGAAAATGTTACTAACGGAGAACACATGTATCTGATGTTGTGGGGAAGAGCTGAGGTCATACATTAAAGATGATTTATGCTTTTTGTAGAGATAAATCAAGAACAAGAATAAAAGTATCCACATTATATTATTTAATTCTCTAGAGTAAAAAACACTCTTATTAATTCAAAATCCTAATGAAAACATTAGTTCTAGAGTAATAATTAGATTGATTATACTAAATCAAGTGGTCTTAATAATTACCGCTTATTCAATCTCACTAAATCAGAGACGTGAATACACCGTAGATTTTCTATTTATTCATTAAAAAAATTCCTTTTTGATTGATAATATGACGTGTATATTAGTCACATAGAAAGGAAATCTTACACCAACGTCAATTAAAAAATTGATTTGATTACTTAAATAGATGTTCTGAAGAACATTACCATCATAGTACTGCCATAAAGTGCCAATGTATCACGTTAACGGTCCATAACAAACACATATTGAATAATGTTGGATTAAAGAATACCATAATTCCCTTTCAAATTAAAAATAAAAAAAATAAAAAAATGGCCATAATCGTCATCCGTACATTTGAATATGAAAAACCTGTGGTCCACTTTGACACACAAAACGTCTAGCAATTATATATAGGAGACACATAATAACTAACGTGAAAAATAATGCAGTTCTTATAACTTGTGTAGTTCAGAGATGAGCGCCAAACTACCTTAAAAAATTGGAAAGAAAAAGACCCACAAAACATAAGAGGAAATAAAATTCATGTATGAAGGTTTTTGAAGAAATGTATGTATCATATTGTGAAAATAAGGATGATGGAATTTTGGATCAACATACCTTTTTAACCTTCACGACAAATAGGGATTGCAATTTATATTAATGAGTCATGTTTGTGTCGACCTATTTATTTCTCATTTTATCAATCCAAACACAACTCATTTATCAATCATTTTAATTGTGTCAACCCATATGACTTATTTAAACTAAAATATGTATAAGAAATAATTGATACAATTATTTTATTTAACATGATCCACGAAATAAAGTTATAAATATTTTAATATCTTACAAAACATAAAATGTGTTTTCAATATGATATGTAAAAGCCTTGCCACTCTATCTCTCTATTTCTCAAAATGTCCTATTAGACTCAACTTCTTAGTCGTTGTCGTTGTTAATATGTATTTTAAATCATAAATGTGTTTTCAATATGTAAAGATATGATTTTCTTTTAGTTGATGGATTTTACATTGCAGATGTAGAACATGTTTGAGGTGACATATGCTTGAAGTTAGAGATTGACAATTGTTAGACATTTTTAGGGGTTGATTGGATAGAAAAAGTTTTAAATCAACCTATCACAACTTGTATGAGGTTCATATGATATTGATCTAAGAAAATTTTAACAACTTCATTAACTAAAAATTAGAGATTCTACACTAAAAATTCTATGAATATCGTGCATTTATAATGTCAAATTATATTATAATTTATTTTGATATTATTATCTTTTTTAATGGAAACTTTATTCAACTACAAATAGTACAAATAAAATTGCATAATACTACCCGCTACAGGCACAAATAATCTCGGATAACGACTGGATCCACTAGAAAAATAGAATAAAGCACAAGAACAAAAGACGATATCAAGACCTAGAAAGGAATGATCTACTCAACATCTAGAATCACGCACTTTATTAGCTTGTTACAAGACATCACTACAGTCGATGGATGACACCTATCAACCAAAATCAATCTACCTTAGTGAGGGCACATACAATCCGGAATAGAATTAATTCTAGCATCAGTCACCATACATAATGCTGCTAATTAGCAAGTGTGAAAAATCAACCCAAACTGAAATGAAATGAAATGAAATGGATTCGATGTGCTCGCTTCTAACAGATCAAGGGGGCCCAATTCGACGTTTGTTTGTGTTCAACACAGATGGTTTGGACTGTTCAAGTGTTAGATGAAAAATTATACAACTCTATGCTCGTTTGGTTTGACATGTTAGATCTAGAGTTGAAAGTGGCAAAAAGACCCACTAACTCACGCAACAAATAGAGGGAAAGTGGTCCAAGACTCGCTTTGAATGAGTGACTAAAGCGTGTCCTACTACATGAAACATTGCTGGAATCCACTTCTTACTAATTGACGCATCCTACTACATCAAACATTGCTCGAATCCACTTCCCACTAATCAACGCCCATTAACTCAGCAGGACATCTATAAATATGGGATGACAGCGTCGCTGAAGAAATCCTCAATTCTCACACTTAATAGAAACTCTTGCAAAGTTCCCTCTCGTCCCCTCACTAAAAGTAGTACTCATTTCTGGCTCATTTACGCTTTATTCCTAAGAACTCTTGTACTTTGTACCCGATTCTACATATAATGAAGCAAACAACAGTGAACATAGCTCAATTCAAGAGTAAACCACTATAAATATGCGTGTGGTATCTTTTATTTTATCATATTTTATCTTGAATTTATATGCTTGTTTTCGTAACCACTATCATTGATCTAACTTGACTTTCAAGTTTGCTAATACCTAATAACGGTGATTCGATGGCCCAAATTGCTTTCAATTAACCTTTTAATTTATTTTCAACCTCTCTTAATTTAATTATAGATCGAACATTTACAAACATACTTTAATGTACATTAAAATACTAAAATTATAATTTTATCTTTAAATAATAATATATTTTTAGAATAAAAAATTGACTCTAAAAAAAGAGAGCATAACAACTTAAAAAAATTACGTTACAAATAAATCAAGTTGTTGATAGTGATGTTATTTTAATTTGTTATGAAAACCTAATAGATTTGAAATTATATATTATTGTTAAGGTTAGTTTAGTAATTTATTCTGACAACAAAAGTTGTTGCAAAAAAACAACTCTTGACATGGTTTTAAAATTTTTTCTGTTGAGCAGCAATTTTTAGAAACAACTTAATAAAAACAAGTTTGCCAAAAACTATGAATTGCTATAGGCGATTACAAATGATTACAACCGCTAAAAGCATTCTCTAAAATCAATACCAGTCAGGCCCTAAGTATTTGATACTTTGTTAGAAATGTTTTTACTCTAAAAAAAAATACTTTATGTCAAGGTTGTAAAATATGGCTTCTCTATAAAACTCATGAATAGATTTAAAACTTGTATTAAAGTTTCAACAAGACATTATAAACTTCTTACATTTTTATTGCTTGTTAGAAAATTTAAAAATCATTTTAACTTATTTAATCTCTATTATTATATAGTTCCAAACATACATTAAAAAGTGATAGCTTTTAACTCTATCGATCAAAAGCAAAAGCAAAACTCTAGGTCCCAAATCTAAAGTATGTATAGCACATTAATTAGATCTGCACATATTTTTTAAAAAAGACTAAAATACTTCCATATATATATATATATATGTATATATTTTTAGTCGTTGGATGTTAAATGATTTTCCTTTTTAAAATTTTTTGGTAGCAATTTACCAAAAAAAAAAAATTTGCGTAGCAGCTTTTGTGAGGTGCAGCAGCTAATGACAACAGAGCAGTTTTAATTTTAATGGCTTGATTCTTTTTCTATCATTTAATTTCATTATTTAAAAAAAAATAACAATTTTGAAAGAACTTCTAAAATTCTCAATATTATCATTAACCTTTGTAAATTGTAAGCCAGACATTTCATTAGCTTTGTAAGCCAGACAAGACGTGAGATTATTGATTTACCAGACATTCTGGAGGAAGTCATAAAAAAGACAAGACATGCAAGAAGATACTCTTTAACCTGCAGGCATATTTGCCCACAACCAGACACCAATGGATCAGACTCAGACGACTCCACTTGCAAACAAACGAACACTGAAAACGACAACCTTTTTGTCCAATCCTTGCCCTACGGGGACCAAAACTCGTACCAAACATTGAACATTAAAGGGACCTTTTTTATTTATTTTTCATTATTTTCCTCCATCCGAAATCAATGTAAGAACATATATAGTTTAATGTTAAATTAGTACTCAACATTAAATTTTAATTTTTAATTAAGTACGAAAAGCACTTTCTAATATAATACTCTTCTTAGTGTTAAATTTAGCATGTGTTTTACTTGATGGCAGATTTAACATTAAATAAAGCATATTTAAATGCTATTAATTGATGTATTTGGTTATTCATCTAATCATTACAACATTATTGACCTTTTAAAATTATTTCTAAATTAGAAGTTTTGGGACTTCCAAAGCTTGAACATTACAACAAAAAAAAAAAATAGATATAGCAATATTTGAATAGTATTATGCATTACAGTATAAATAAAAATAATATCTATTTTAAATAATATTATGCATTGGAACATAAATAAAAATAAGATCAAATATGTTATTTTCGGTTTCATATCATTTAATTGGGATTTAGGTCGAAAACGGTCTAATACAAAACAAGTTACAATAAGACATGAGACATGTATTTAAGGCTAATCGGTTAATAGTTCATATTTGAAGTTCCTAATGAACATTTTTTTTCCATGTTTGTGATAACTTGAAGTGTCAATCGACCCCTAAGACCAGATCTCAAAACCACTGGAAGAATCTGACATGGTTGTATTAAAACAAATCTCGAGGATGTCATTAAGAAACGTTTTGTTAAATATATTTTTATCTTGTTTGGTTTATTGGTTAGAATTGTGTTAATTAAAACTCGTTTGGTTTATTGGTTAGAATTGTGTTAATTAAAACTTTTTTGTTTAAGTAGAAAACCAAATTGATGTTTGGATATAAAACGGTTAATTTAAACAAAAAATTTAATCCGAATTTGTTTTTGGATGAATATTGATAACTTTAGTTTGAAACATACAAAATTATTTAATTAAAAAGTAAACATGAAATATGTAAAAAGAAGTTATTTAATATGAAATAAAATTGTTAGATTATAAATACAAATATGTGGAATGAAATCACTACTCAATATTGGTTCAAAATGTTGAAATAGAGATAGGGTTTGAATTTTAAATTGGACAGTTTAACCTAGCTTAAACTATCCGTTTAGTTCAAATTTAAATGCTTTACTAAACACCGATTTAAACAGTAATGCCCGTTCAGATTGGGCCGAATTAGATAAAATTAATGAATAAAGACGCCCGTAATTTTCTAACATTTGACACTAAATTGTTCAAAGGGCAGATTTCAAATGACGTCTAATGTGTCTGACATTGAGATTATCAAGTCGAGGCTTGACTTCTAGTAACCTGTTTAAAATGTGATACGTGTTGATGTTTCATAAGAAACATTAAGGAATTTCCTTAGTCATTCTTGATGGCTTTATTTAGTAACATTATTTAAACTATAAAATTTCAATTGCTACAAATAGTAAAACAAAAGTAAGTTATAATATAAACGGTTCATATGCTACATTAAATTCGTTAACTTTTCATTCTAATTGAATTGTCAAGCACATTCAATAAATATATATATATATATATATATATATATATTATAAAAGAAAACTAAATACTTCCCACCGTTTGTGCCCTAAGGTGGAGAGGGACACAAAGTGGAAAAGAAAATAGGGAAACTCTGATGTTGAGATGACACAAAAGTTGTGCACAATAAATAATAAGATGACAAGCCTAACAAAATAGCTACGCCATTGGAGTTGTTTTGTCGGACTATGCATCGACCTTTTTATTGGCGTACGCTGGTAAATTAAATAAGAATTGTAAATTTCACATTAAACTTGGACACGATCCTCATGCAATAAAAAGGAACAAGAATCATTTTACTTTAATTACATGACGTGATGATTGTTCTTTACTGAGTAAGCTTAAAGATTGTCTGTTGCATGCTTTTCTTTTGATAGGATTTTTTTAAAAAAATTTTTTGCTCGTTGTTATTTCTTTTTTGTGGACATAATAAATAGTCATGTTAGGGAGTCTTGTTGTCCTTTTTGTGTAAAGAATCATGATGAGAACCTTAATGTGGAAGAGCTAGAAAGAAACTACGCATCAACCTGACCAATATAATTCATTCCAATTTAACATTGATATATCATCATTGACATAAATGCGAATTTGAGCAGTTTCCTTAGTCTTCACACAACCCCACCTTGTGACCTAACCAAGACATTTACACGCACGGGTCCTCAATTATAATATAAGTGTCTTGTCTTGTGATTGTCTCTCCCAACTTGGCAAACTGATGAGGACTGTACCACTTCAAACCCAGACAAGTTTTACTTTCACCCCCCCAAAAAAAGGGGGGTTTTACCTGTGTTTAATTGATATATATTAACTTTTTGTTCTACCAGATAGAAGTGTTGTGATTAATTGATTTTTTTAGGTAAGAAGACATGAATTTCTATTTGTAAAAGGACCGTAACTTTCTATGCAACATTAATAGGATGTTTGACAAAATCAATTATAACCAAAACTTTTAATTGCTACTATATAAAACTCTCATATACTACAATGATCAGAAAAAAGTTAACTATAGTGTAAATCTCTCATATGTTTCAATTTTCAGTTCAAAAATTTTAGTTCTAACTATACTTCTCAAACACCCTAATAAGAAAAACTATTAATAGAACAATGTTTTTAGCAATCAAATTATATTTAGAATCATATCAAATTAAAAGTATATTACAACTTAATAGACTTATATGAAAATTTAATTTGGACGCATAATCTATTGATTTTCATATATGAATAAAAATAAGAAGAGACATATGACAAAAAAAAATGACTTAAAAAATAATAAACTAATATGTTAAACTATTATGTTTATAAGTGTAGTTTGTCTAGCTGTAATTTTGTACTCGATTTCATTATAAGGTGTAGAGTGTGAATCCCTACTTGAAGTTCAAAAATATATATAGGAAACTAATAAAATGTAATCTAGAGTTTAAACCTTTACCTTAAAATCAATATATATATATAATACATAATGTAGATAAATAAATTGGCAATCCACATTGTGAAGCATGTACTTTTGCTATGGGCGTAGGACTTGTAAAATGCCCTTTGACTTCACAATCTAGTGATGTAAGATAAAGGATCTGTTAGGATACATGCCAATAAAGCATATGATGTTTTGTAAATAATATATTTATAAATAAATAAAGTGAATTTATTTATTATTTTTGCGTATTTTGAATGCTTTATAAATATCATTAAAATTTCATAATTATCTATGTGACCTTAAATATTGTATATAAGTGCTATGTACAAGGATGATAATTAAAATTATCAGCAACACATAATTAATTATTCAATTAAAGCATGGAATCTTTAATTGATCATTACTAGTGCAAGTCATTTCCATTGAGAATTGAACAATCTTATCCAAACTATTAATGTAATAAGTCATTGAATAAGCGCACCATATGTAATGAGATTGTATAGGACCGAGACATGATGAGATATGAACAGCTAATAATTTTTGTTAAATATAGCAAGTTTTAATCACATCGACTGATGGTATAATATAAGATGATTTCAATCCTGAATTATTAATAGTCTCTTATTTATGGAATTTTGTCTTTTAATTTACTCGGCACGGATTCAAGATTCTAGTTATATTCCTTGTATTTCGGAAGCATAGTGAATTAAGTAGCAGGGAATATTAATATTACAATATAGAATCTATTCCTTCTTTAACTAGAAGTAGATAAATAATTTTATCGAGTATTGATTTGGATCTTAAATAATATAAGCATTTAAATTCATGATTAAGTTCATAGATTTATTATTTATTAGAGAATCAATGATACTCAAGGATAAATAAGTAACTAGAGAGATTAACGGATATTGCCTAGTTCTAATTATGAATTATTTATGAAGGATCAACTTATATGTAATGGCTATATCAAATAGACAACTCTAAGAAAAGATTAATTAAACATTAATAATTTTAAGAAAGCAATTCCAAATATTTAGTGGAATTACATTGGAATTAATAAAAGAGTAATGTATTAATTAAAGAATTTAATTAATATATTAGTTTTATTGGAGCTTGAAATTATGGGTCCATTAATTCACCCGCCATCCTTGTAAAAACTATTTGCACAAGTGAAATTATTGGTTTAAATAATTAATTTAAAATTATGAAATTTTAAATTAAATATCACTCAAAATAAATTAATTATTAATTAATTTATATGTATTAAATAAGCAGATTATTTAATAAACAAAATAAAATAATTAATTTTGAAAGACACGCATGGGGTCCCACTATGTAGGTGGCGCATATAGTGGGAGAGTTCCACTGTGTGTGGTCCTTTTGTGCACATCAAAGCTTATTTACAAAGTTTTCATATTTGATATTTCTAATTTTGAATAAATGTGATTTAATTTAAATGTGGAAACATATGAGATTGAGTAATAAGCAGAATTCTCACCTGTATTGTTACAGGAATGGAGCCACATGTATAGAGAATCTCTTTGTGTGTGGCGCCTATCATGGTACTGGAAAAGGGAAACTTATGTCTTTTATATTAATTAAATGTTTGATATTAAATAAAAATAAGAAGACTTTCTATAATTAATTAGTTATCTTATTCTCTATAACTAGTAGCATCCTCTATTCATTATATATATGTGTGTGTGTGTGTGTGTGTGTGAGTCTTGGAGAGACTAAATACTCTACAAAATTCTCCCCTCATAGGCGTGTGAAAAGAAAAAGAAAGAGAAGAAAAGTTTTTCCTTCCTAGACTTATTTTGCTCAAGCCTTGAGATTAACGGGTGATTTTAATTAGTTAAGCGATTCATTTAAACACAATATTCCTTCTACACTCACACATACGTCCATTCCGGTGCCGATGACTAGGCGATAAAGATGATGGTTTCGTCCTAAAGAGAACATCCATTGCAAGTCATTTGTTTTCGATTTATCTCCATTTATTCCGGTCAATAAAGTTTGATATATATATTTATTTATAAGCAAACTTAATATAATTTATAGCGTTATACAAAAGTTTTGAAAATTTTTGTTATACACAATCCATATCACATCCACATTGTGCTACATTTTGTGACAAATGTTTCTAAAAACCAACAAGATCATTGTTGATAAAGTTTTAGAGATTTAAAATTTAACCAAAAAAAGAAAGAAGCAGTGTTTTATGCAAAAATGCCTGATGAGATTTACAACAAACTAAAAAATTAAGGGATTTTGAATGTTGAAAAAGCAACTTGTAATCTTACGTGAAGAGTTGAAAAAATAACTACTTTTTTTTTTTTGAAAGACAACACTATTAAAAAGATGTTTGGTATGGTGGTAAGAATTATTGGTTAACCGTTTTTACTACAGTATGTGAGAGCTTTATACTGTAGAAACTTTTTTTATTTTACTATAGCACGTGAGGACTTTACACTTTTATAACTAAGATAATAGTTAAAACCACTCATTGTCTTGTAAAACAACATATTTTTAACTAGATAATTTTCAATTTAAAGGTTTTTAATAACATGCTAGAACGATGTAGCAAAAATACCTAAGTGTGCCGTGCCATACCAATTGCCAAACAGATTTTAAAAATTAAGCAAAACCAAGATGCAGTAATAGTACACGGTCATTTGTGTTGCTCCCAAGAATATACTCTGGTATTATTTGTTTATTTATATATATTTTGCTCTGCAGAGGGCAGTAGTCTGGTATTTTGTAACTAAGATACAATAGACGTCATGAGCACATAGATTCTTCCACGTGGCAGTATAACGTGACATGCCGTGTGATTGTGGATCCGATGAACACAGAAGAAACTGGTTAGAAGGAAAACGTGATCTGTGAGTCCTACTACGTGTGCTGACGTCGGCATGTAAGAATCTCTTGTCCGATCAAAATTTAATATATGTGTTAATATATTAAATAAATATAAATTAAATGTTATCAGATAAGAGGTTGTCTAATTAAAAATGATCAATTTAGGTTTTGAGATTTTAATGTATTATTAAATATGAGCCTCCTATGTGTAGAGACCAAAAAGGTAATTATTAATTTTATGATAGGCTAAATTGATAATTAAGAATAATTGCTAGGGTTTAGCAATTATATAAAAGGGTTGTGGTCCCTAAGCCAGTACGTACATTATTTTTCTGTTCCCTATCTACAGAGAGATTACAAAGCATTCTGTGAAGGAGGATTTACGTACCAGACTTAGAAAATCCTTAACCAAAGGACTTAAGAATCACATTCAATCAATGGATTCAAGTTAGCTTAAGCATCTTATTAATATTTTTAATAATTTAACCTAAATAATTTTAAATAATGATAATTTTTATCGTAATTTTATTCTAACATCTCTGTCGTTCCTTCTGAACCCTCTTCTGATGTAGATTTTACCGAGTCTAGGATTTGTCAGAAGATAGGGCGGTTTCTTTGTCATATTTGTATAATTTTTATTTATTATAACTATTGCTAATTTTATTTTTATTTATTGTAATCGATGAAAAACAACATTTTCAACTGTGAAAATTTTAATAATGTAAAATTGGGTCTTCCTACGTTTGCTGACATTTTAAACTGGGTCCCACTACGACTGCTGATGTCGGCATGTAAGAATCTCTGTCGTTCCTTCTAACCTCACTTCTGATGTAGATTTTACCAAGCCTAGGATTTGTCAGAGATTGGACGATTTCTTTGTGATATTATGTATAATTTTTATTTACCATAACTATTGCTAATTTTATTTTTATTTATTGTAATAGATGAAAAACATCATTTTAAAGTGTGAAAATTTTACTAGTTATGTAAAGAGTGTTTGAAAAGTGTGATTACAACTGAAATTTTTAAAGTAAAAATTATAGTGTATAAAAACTTTATATTATAGCTTATTTTTTTATCGTTTTAACATAGAAACGTTTTATACTATAGTACTTAAAAATTTTAAATAAAACTGATTTTGTCAAATATTATTATAATTTTTCCTACTTTATGTAATCTTGTATGATTTTGTTAAGATTTAATGTTAAAAAACATATTAACATAAAAAACTTTATTTATATGGGTGGAAATGGAAAAAAAAA
>CAMOHE010026854.1:0-21697 GCA_946598075.1 Artocarpus hirsutus
AATTTGCACTTAAAAAGTCATAGAGATTTTACTTTGTTTTCAAGTTCTATTTAGTTTGGTTGTAGTCGTTTTTGGTGATAGAATAAAACATTGTTTCAAGTTCGCCGGAAACGGTATCCGATAGTGCTTAAGATTCCGTTGCTAGTCGTTGTATCCTGGGAGACAGACGTCCGTTGAATCCTCGTGCACAACTGGAGGGGACGAATCTGTTTTAAGGAAAGCGTGACCTACACGTGCCTCGACCATTTTCGTTGCATTGCTTTCATTGAAGGTTTTGTTGTATCTGTTTATCTTTAATTTCTATTGTCAATCTTTTACAATTGCTACTTGTTTGTCTTATTTATATCACATGATATATATTATTTATTAACAGGTTATACTTTGTCCATTGTTTTAAATTGTTCACAATTCCACTCAAGAAAACCACCCCTCCCCTATGTCTCTCCCACTCAAAATTTTGATGATTTAAGCCTTCAAATCATCTAAGGAAGTAAGGTCAAGAGTTCTAGAGAAAGATTAAGGAATTTTAAGGTAAAACTCAAAATTTTTCCCTATTGTGTACAAGGGTTTTTGTTCAAGTATTTGATCAAATTTTTATGGTATAGTATAGGCTTAATGTCAAGGAAATTTGGAAGCTTTTAAGTGCCAAAATGTGAGGACAAGCATTCAGGAATGGTAATCCTATTTATAGGCACAATATATGTCGGCTGTGTAGTTACGTTTTGGTAATCCTAATCTTGTTATTTAAAAACAAGAAAAGAAAGCCCAATCTTGTTAAGATTCGGATATACTAAATCTTATATACAAATTTCTTAGGATTGCATAGATACTTTCTTGTTATTTAAAAAAAAAAAAAGAAATCCTAATCTTGTTAAGATTCGGATATACTTCTTTATACAAATTTCTTAGGATTGCATAGATAATTTCTCCTTTTTTTTCGAAACTTAGGAGAAGGGAGTTACTTCCTTTTGTTTGGCATATTGCACCAACTTTTTGGATTATGAGCCAAAAAATCTTTTATATACATGTTTGTTTGTTCAAAATTTAAATTAAATGAATTATTTGAATTCAAATCAAATTCAATCATTTCCATTATCTATCCAAACACAAATTTTAATTTTATTCTTTATTCAGAGTAATACTCTAAAAGCACATTCAAAGTCAATTTAGATAGCAATTTAAATAACCAATTCAAATCTATTTACTCTGAATAATTCAAATGAATTAGAGTGTTACTTTGAATAACATATCATATGCTCAAATCAACATAACTCAAATCTATTGACTAAACAGGTATTGTTAAGATGTGCATTTATAGTTAAAATATGCCTATAACTACTTTTTTACTATCACTTTCTTTAATATATAGTGCATGTTTCTTTCGTGGATTCAACTGATTCTTTAGATTTAAAATTTTAGAGCAGGCTTGAAGAGGCATTTAGTGGCATAATATTCAAATCTCAATTCAAATCTTATTTGAGTTTTGAGTCCAAAATTCAAGTTTTGTCTCATTAAATTTTCATAATTCGAATTCAAAGGCTATAGTATTTTTTAGATTTTCTATCTCCTATAATTGAGAAAAAAAAATCATAACTTATTCATTTGATATCCGATTGAAACGATTCTTTTTTCATTGTGTTCTTAATGAAGTGATGAATAGATCAAGATCTATGCATCTTTTTTTAATATCTTAAATGTAAGATTTTGTTAGATTTATTAAAAAATAAAAAAACTTTTCCCACTATTTATTCAAATACAAATTTTAATTTGTTTTTTATTCAAAGTAACACTTTAATTTATATCATGTACGTTAAAATTTTGTTAAATTTATTAAAAAATCAGAAAATATTTCCCACTACTTATCTAAACATAAATTGTAATTTCATTCTCTATTTAGATTAATATTTTAATAATATACAAATATAACCATTCAAATTACACCACGCGAAATAAAATAATCAAATTAATACAATTTGAATCCGTTGCTCAGTCTAAAGAATGCTTTGGTAGGTGCTTCGTCGCTATCTTTCCTTTCTTTCTCGAGCTTAGCTTCAATCAGTCAAGCCCTAATTTTCTCTCTCGTCTAATCACTGCAGATATCCAATCCAATTTCTCCCCCAAAAACCCTCACGCCTTTTCTTCCTCATCTCTCTCTTTCTTTGCATTTTTAATGGACAGAGCCTATCAATTTGGCCTCTTGAAAGACAGTGTTGTGGATTTGAGCCTGTGTGAAAAGAAAAAGGAAAAATCTCACTTTTTGGGTTTTTGATAATCTGAATATCTCCTCAATCTTAAACCTTCAGAGCTCATATTCGCTTGTAAGTTTTTTAATTAATTTTCCATTTGGCTTCGAAAATTTAGGAGAGGAAGAAACATTGGGGATTCAGGATGTCAAATCGTGAAATTTGATCAATCAAGCTTGAGTGTTGATTGAGTATGAGTAGGGTCTTAGAGATTGATTTTTGAATTATGATGGTGCCCGAATTTCTTGCCCTGTTTCTCCCTTGCCAAAAGGGATGGAAATTATGAATGCTATAAATTATAGTCTTGTTATTAGGTTACGATTTTTTACATTTTCTTTGTTCGAATGGAAGAGGCCAAAAGAAAAATGAATGCAAAGGAGAATAATTGGTCGTTTAGAAGCGAAAATATGTGGTCGTGAGTTCTTTTGTTCTCCCAAGACAAAAAAAAAAAAAAAATAATAATAATAATAAAAAAAAAATATATATATATATATATATATATATATATATATATATATAGTAGGGCAATTCGTGGGTTTTTTTTTTTGAGTCTACGTGGATTCTAGTTTATAATGCCTTTTTTGCTTCTGTACTTGATGAGGCATGTGTATTTTTCATTCTTTATTTTTTGTTTATTACTTTTGGTTGTTAAGTAGATGTTCTTAATCATTCTTGGGGATGGTTTGATTCCTTAGGACCATTTAAATTTTTGCAAATTCTTTCATTTGAAGTTCTTTTTGTCTATTTTCTTTTCAAATCTTTTTGCAATACGTTTTTTTTTTTTTGTGGTAATTACTGAGTTAAGCTTTATATCAGGTACTAATTTTAATTGGTGTAGATATTATCCCACTGTTTTTCCATAAGCATGTTAACGCAAATGTTGATATTACAGTTTTATACCTACTCTTGACTGAGTGTAGTTATTAGTTGATAACTCTACCTCGTGTAGTTCAACAAGATTTTGCTATTAGTTAATGTATCTTGAGAGGCTAAAATTTTGTCCCCATCCAGTTATTGAGAACTATTTCAATCCGATTTAATTCTCATTTTTGTTTAGGTTTTTCAGTAATCATCAGATTTTGGACTACCAGCAGTGGATGTGTTATTTAATTCGTCAAGAAACCAGAGGGCCCTAAACTAAAAATCATGGTTAAATATATCCAACTTTTCATACGTAGGGAGCTTCAACTTTATAAGTTTACAATATTGCATTTTTTCAACACATAATTTACATTCATTAACCATGTTCTTTATTATTATTATTATAATATATATATTTTTTACAAGAATGTTAGTTGCAATATTAGTATTATGCTTCTGATTATAAAACGAGATCATTTCTAAATCTATGCAGAGTAAGAAGCAAAAAATGTGTGTCTCTGTGTGTGTTTGTTCTTTATTTATTTGTTTATTTATTGGCTTATCATGGCATTTGATTCAAGCTTTATTATCCTTAGCTTGGGTATTTTGAGTTTGCCAAAGCCCTGTTGCGGTTGCAGGCAATGCCTAAACAAGGACATATTTGAGATTATGCATAAAATCTTTCTGGTCACTTGCGTACGGAATTCACATTAAGTGGTCATCATTTTATAAGCTCTACTAATTTGATGATTACATTATAACTATCCACAAATGAGCTTCTTGATGCTAACTCTTAACATTTTATAAGCTTTTGCACAGCAAATTCTTCAGCCTAGCGTCTGGGGTATCACACCTTGAGACTGTTTGGACTGGAATGTTGTGAAGGAAATGCTATTGAAGGAGCAATTCATTTCTTGAGTGACAAATGCCGACAGCCTAAATTCTTGGATTCAAACACTACTTCGAGCCATATTTTTAATATCTACAGTCGCAAAGTTTTGAGGTTAGCTTTTCCTAGACTTCTTTTTTTTTTTTTAGTCGCGAATTTGCTGTGGTGAACAAGCATCGGCTTCATGGCTTTCCTGCTTTGGGACTATGCTCCCTACAATTGAAAATGACATGATTTAGGCGGATTGCTTTGTTTAGAACATAACATCAATCCCTGATTAGCTTAAATTCATTACGACTGTGGAGCTGCAATTTCCTTTCTTTTTTTTTTCCTTTTTTGTAATTAATTATTATTGGTGCTAATGGCTGCAAGAATCTATTGTAACTAGAATTGTTTTGGAGATGAAACGATGAACATTGGCTGTTATGGCAACTGATCACTGATGCTATATTAATCAGAGTCGATGCATAAATATTTGTTCCACATGTCCTGCTGGACATTTCAACTTGTCCCGGCAGAACATTTTACTTCCCACATATCCTAGTAGAACATTTCAACATATCCTGGCGGGAGCTAAGACATTCTGAAAACCTCCCATATATACATTTTCACATGTCCCGGTGTAATGACCCTACTTACATAGTTGTTGCGTAAATACATATTCGTGAACTTAAACATACTTTAACGTAAATTACTTAAATTGTAGAATAAATTTTTTTCTAGAAAAATCTTAATAATGGTTTCATAAAATATTTCTTTTAAAAAAATATTGATTTCCTTAAGATGTAATAATAGCATGGTAATAATTGTTATGTTTTAACATAATAATTCTTTAGACTTAATTCTTAAAATCTTGACATAATAATAATTTCTTAAACTCTTCTTTTAATTCATTTCTTAATTTAAATTAAGAAACATTTAGTATTAAAACATTTTCCCTTAAAATATAACATAATTATTTAACACTATTTCTTTTAAAACTTCCAAAATTAAAATGAACTTTTAAAAGCATTTTTAAAATTAAAAATTATAACTTTATACTAGAAATCTTCATATATATGTTGCAGTTTCTATTCCTACATTTTAAAACATTAAAACTTCTCTAAACTAAGGTTGTATGACTACAACCTTGGTTTTTAAACTATACTTACGTTCTTTCATTTACTTAGTAATACATACACAATTTCATAAATAAAATGCATGAAATTTCATAAATTAAAATGCATAAAATCTCGTAAACTAGAATACATAAAATATCGTAAACTTAAAATGCATAAAATTTTTGTAATCTTAAAGCACGAAAATACGTTACTTTTGCATAAGCGGTATCTATTTCCATTACTATCCTTAGTTCGCCGTTCACTACTGTCCATCCATGTTGTTGACCGGTTCTTTTCCTACATTATGAACATTTTTAAATAAGCTTTCACTCAGCAAGTAAGAAATTAGATTCGTAAAATATAATAAAAAACATTTCATGAAAACATTCATGAATATTTTATGCTTGCTTATCAACTTGTTTTATGCTTAATTATTTAAGCTTTAACTAATCTTACTATTTGAGCCCAGGTGATCGCATCAGTTGCACACGATACTTGAAACGTTAGATGCGAGATCTCCAACAATTTTGGAGATCTTAAATTGAATTGGAAATAATACCTTTCTTGTTGGTCAAGTGGTTGGTTTAACATTCTTAACTTATATTATTTTATTTACATCATTTAACTTATTATACGTATGCAGTATGTTATGGTACTACATATCATTATGAAAATCGTAGAAAATAGAATAGACTAATAATAATAAAGCTGAAAGTAATCGAGAATGATCACCTCCTCACCTAAAAGGTCAATTTTGTTAGGCAAATTCTCAATGCCATTACTCAAAACTTACTTTTTATAAAAGATACACATATTTAAGTGTTACACAACTAAAACATAAAATATGAATGACAGTATAACATAATTTTTTAGACCGTAGTATAGATAAAAAATATTTTTTAAAAGTATGGCATAGCACAATTGAAGCACGTACGCAGCAAGTCCTAGGACTCATTGACGGCAATCGAGAAGACTAAACGACATAGTTGATTTGGTCACGGAAGGACTTGCTAGTCATTGCCTCTTGTGAGTGAAAATCGAGCCTTCGCTACTCGACCTTTTGAATTTGACAATAACTTTAACTGGTAAAACATACCGTGAGTGTCGAAAATAATAAAAAAAACATAGTGAATATGAATCAAAAAAGTAAAAATAGGTTATTATATCAAAAAAGAAGAAGAAGTTGTAATAATAGATTAACCTGCCAAGGTAACCAAACGTATATATGTATAGTCTTAATTAAAAAAGGAGCACCCCATGTAATGTACAGTATATTTTAATAAAAAATAAGTTCATTCTTAATTTTGTCTTCACTCGTATAATCCGAATAGTTTCTTGTTCTTTTTTGAGTTTGCTGAGAACGACTCTTCCTTGACATGCTCCTTCTTCCAAAGTATTAATTAGCACGAAGAAGAAGAATGTCAAGGAAAAACCATTTTCAATAGAACTCAAGGAAGAACTTGAACTTGCTTTCTCTGTAGTGATATTCTAAGTCCTGAACATGATCCCCACTAACAATAAAATTCAAGGACTTGCGTGTGCATACGTATATAAGCTCTCACTAGCTATCTTAAAAGCATAAATTAAAGCTCACACAAGTTAATAAAAATTATAAGGCAAAAATTAGCGTAAAAAAAAATTGAACATAGCAATTACTCAAGTTTAATCGTGGAGAAGGGGTGTGTCACTATTTATAGGCACAATATGTCGTCTATGTAGTTACGTTTTAGTAATCCTAATCTTGTTATTTAAAAACAAGAAGAGAAATCCTAATCTTGTTAAGATTTGGATATACTAAATCTTATATACGAATTTCTTAGGATTGCATAGATACTTTCTTGTTATTTAAAAAAAAAAAAAAGAAATCCTAATCTTGTTAAGATTCGGATATACTAAATCTTATATACGAATTTCTTAGGATTGCATAGATACTTTCTTGTTATTTAAAAAAAAAAAAAGAAATCCTAATCTTGTTAAGATTCGGATATACTAAATCTTATATACGAATTTCTTAGGATTGCATAGATACTTTCTTGTTATTTTAAAAAAAAAAAAGAAATCCTAATCTTGTTAAGATTTGGATATACTAAATCTTATATACAAATTTTTATTTAAAAAATAATGAAATCCTAATCTTGTTAAGATTCGGATATACTAAATCTTATATACAAATTTCTTAGGATTGCATAGATAATTTCTCCTTTTTTTCCGTAACTTGGAGAAGGGAGTTACTCCCTTTTTGTTTGGCATATTGCACCAACATTTTGGATTATGAGTCTAAAGAATCTTTTAGATATATGTTTGTTTTTCCAAAATTCAAATCAAATGAATTGTTTAAATTCGAATCAAATTCAAACTTTTTTCACTATTTATCCAAACACAAATTTTAATTTTATTCCTTATAGAGACTAACACTTTAAATGCACATACAAAAGTCAATTTAGATAGCAATTCAAATCGCCAATTTAAATCACACAACTCAATACAAAATAATTTAACTCAGCACAATTCGAATCCATTTACCAAACATTTATAGCGAGGATGTGCATTTATGGTTAAAATATGCCTGTAACTACTTTTTCACTATCACTCCCTTGGATATATAGGGTCCGTTTCTTTCGGATTCAATTAGTTCTTTTGATTCCAAATTTTGAATTGGGCTTGAATAAGCGTTTGATGGCATAATATTCGAATCTCAATTCAAATTTTATTTGAGTTTTGAGTTTAAAATTCAAGTTTTGTCTCTCCTAAATTTTCATGATTTAAATTCAAATGCTACAATATTTTTCAGATTTTCTCTTTCCTAAACTTGAAAAAAAAAATCATAGATTAAGATGATTGTCCTTTCATTGTATTTTTAATGAAGAGATAAATAGATTAAAATCCATGTTGCATCTTTTTTAATATCATGAACGAAAAATTTTGTTAGATTTATTAAAAAATCAAAAAACTTTTCTCATTATTTATCCAAACATAAATTTTAATTTTATTTTCTACTCAGATTAACACTTTAATTACATCCAAACATCAATTCATATAACAATTCAAACTACACAACTCAAATTAAAATAATCAAATAAATACAATTTAAATTCGTTGCTCGGTCTAAAGAATGCTTTGGTACGGGTTTCCATCTCGACCTTTCCTTTCTTGCTCGAGCTTAGATTCAATCAATCAAGCCCTAATTTTCTCTCTTGTCTAATTACTGCAGATATCCAATCCAATTTCTCCCCCAAAAACACTTCGAAATAATTTCCCTCGCGCCTTTTCTTCCTCATCTCTCTCTTTCTTTGTATTTTCAATGGACACAGAGCCTATCAGTTCAGTTTGGCCTCTTGAAAGACATTGTTGTGGATTTGAGCCTGTGTGAAAAGAAAAAGCAAAAATCTCTCACTTTTGAGGTTTTTGATAATCTGAATATCTCCTCAATCTTAAACCTTTAGAGCTTATACTTGCTTGTAAGTTTTTTAATTAATTTTCCATTTGGTTTCAAAAATTTAGGAGAGGAAGAAACACTCGGGATTCAGGATGTCAAATTGTGAAATTTGATCAATCAAGCTTGAGTGTTGGTTGAGTAGGGTCTTAGAGATTGATTTTGAATTATGATGGTGCCCGAATCTCCTGCCTTGTTTCTTCCTTGCCAAAAGGGCAGGAAATTATGAATGCCATAAATTTTAGTCTTGTTATTAGGTTACGATTTTTTACATTGTCTTTGTTCGAATGGAAGAGGCCAAAAGAAAAATGAATGCAAACGAGAATAATTGGTGGTTTAGAAACAAAAATATTTGATCGTGAGGCTTTTTTTTTTTTTTTTTTTTTCTACGTGCCTTTTTTGCTTCAGTAGTTGATGAGGCATCTGGATTTTTCATTCTTTGTTTTTTGTTTATTACTTTTGTTCGCTAAGTAGATGTTCTTAATCATTCTTGGGGATGGGTTTGATTCCTTAGGACCATTTAAATGTTTGCAAATTCTTTTAGTTGAAGTTCTTTTTGTTTATGTTCTTTTTTGCAATGCTCTTCTTTTTTTTTTTGGTGGTAATTACTGAGTGAAGCTTATATATAAGGTACCAATTTTAATTGGTGTAGATATTATCCCACTGTTTTTCCATAAGCATCTTAACTCAAATGTTGAGTGTAGTTATTAGTTGATAACTCTACCTCGTGAAGTTCAATAAGATTTTGCTATTAGTCAATGTGTCCCGAAACACTAGAAATTTTCTCCCCTTCCAGTTACTGGGACTATTTCCATCCGTTTTAATTCTCATATTTGTTTAGGTTTTTCAAATTCCTTGCAGGTAATCATCAGATTTTGGACCACCAGAGGGCCCTAAACTAAAAATAATGGTTAAATATATCCAACTTCGGTGTTTGGCCTCAATTTATATATATATATTTTTTCACACATAAGGAGTTTCAATTTTATAAGCTTACAAGATTGCATTTTTTTCAACACATAATTTACATTCATTAACCATGTTCTTTATTATTATTATTATAATTATATTTTATTCTATTTTTACAAGATTGTTAGTAACAATATTAGTATTATGCTTCTGATTATTAAGCGAGATCGTTTCTAAATCTATGCAGAGTAAGAAGCAAAAAATGTGTGTCTGCGTGCGTGTGTTTTTGTTATTTATTTATTTTTTTTTTGGCTTATCATGGCATTTGATTCATCAAAGTTGATGCACACCTCTATTTTGCTGCTTTATTAACCTTAGGTTGGGTCTTTTGAGATTGCTAAAGCCCTGTTGTGGTTGCAGGCAATGCCTAAACAAGGACATATTTGAGATTATACTAATATATATTGAGTTGGCCACTAAAAAAATAAAAAATAAATAAATTAAAATCTTTCTTGTCACTTGCGTGTGGATTTCACATTAAGTGGTCAGCATTTTATAAGCTTCACTAATTTAATGATTACATTATATGCTATTTTTTCTTTAGTTTGTGAAATATCTACAAATGAGCTTCTTAATGCTAACTCTAACTTTTTATAAGCTTTTGCACAGCAAATTCTTCAGCCTAGCCTCTGGGGTCTCATACCTTTAGACAGTTTGGAGCGGAACGTTGTGAAGGAAATGCTATTGAAGGGGCAATTCATTTCTTGAGCGCTAAATGCCGACAGCCTAATAATTATTTCTTTAGACTTAATTCTTAAAATGCTAACGGAATAATAGTTTCTTAAAACTTTTACTTTTAATTTATTTCTTTATGTAAATTAAAAAACATTTATTATTAAACTATTTTCCTTTAAAACATAAGATAATTATTTAAAACTTTCTTTTAAAACATTTTTCTAAAATCAAAATAAACGTTTAAAAGTATTTTTAAAATTAAACGTTAAATAACTTCTTACTAGAAATCCTTATATATGTTGCAGTTTTTGTTGCTACATTTTAAAACCTTAAAACTTCTCTAAACTAAGGTTGTATGATTACAACCTTGGTTTTTAAACTATACTTATGTACTTTCATTTACTTAGTAATACATACACAATTTTGTAAAATAAAATACACGAAATTTTATAAATTAAAATGCGTAAAATCTAGTAAACTAAAAGACATAAAATATCGTAAACTTAAAATGTATAAAATTTTCATAAACTTAAAACGCAGAAATACGTTACTTTTGCATAAGTGGTATCTAATCCTATCTCTACCATTCATTCGTAGCTTACCACTATCAATCCATGTGTCCATCAATGTTGTTGACTGGTTCTTTACCTACATCAAGAACATATTTAAATGAGCTTTTGTTCAGCAAGTAGGAAATTAGAATCGTAAAACATAATTGAAAAACATTTCATGAAAACATGCATGAATAGTTTATGCTTGTTTATTGATTTGTTTTATGCTTAATTATTTAAGTTTCAACTTATCTTACTATTTGAGCTTGGATGATCGTACCAGTTGTGCACGATACTTAAACATTAGTTGCAAGATCCTCAATGATTTTGGAGATCTTAAATTGAATTGGAAATAATACCTTTTCGTAGAAAATAGATATGTTACTACATACCACCACGAAAATCATAGAAAATAGAAGAGAGTAATAATAATGAAGCTAAAAGTAAGCGAGAATGATCACCTCCTCACCTAAAAGGTCAATTTTGTTAGGGAAATTTTCAATGGCATCACTTAAAACTTGCTTTTATATAAAAAGACATATATTTTAGTGTTGTATAACTAAAACCTAAAACATGAATGATAGTGTAACATAATTTTTTAAACCGTGGTATAAATAAAAATATTTTTTAAAAAGTATGGCATAACACAATAGAAGCATGCACGCAGCAAGTCCGAGGACACATTGACGGCAATCGAGAAGACTAAACGACATAGTTGATTTGGTCACGAAAGGACTTGCTAGTCATTGCCTCTTGTGAGTGAAAATCGAGCCTTCACTACTCGACTTATTGAATTTAACAATAACTTTAAGCTGTTAAAATATACCGTGAGTGTCGAAAAAAAAAAACCATAATGAATATGAATCTAAATTGTAAAAATAGGTTATTATATCCAAAAAAAAAAAAAGAAGTTGTAATAATAGATTAACCTAACAAGGTAACTAAACATATATATATGTGTATAGTATAAATTAAAAAACGATCATACCATATAATGTACAATATATATTAATAAAAAATAAGTTCATTCTTAATATTGTCTTCACTCGTATAATCCGAATAGTTTCTCGTTCTTTTTTGAGTTTGCTGAGAACGACTCTTCCTTGACATTCTCCTTCTTCTGAAGTATTAATTATCACGAAGAAGAAGAATGTCAAGGAAAAACCATTTTCAATAGAACTCAAAGAAGAATTTGAACTTGCTGTCTCTGTAGCGATAGTCTAAGTCCCGAACGTGATCACCACTAACAATAAAATTCAAGGACTTGCGGGTGTATATGTATATAGACTCTCACTAGCTATCTTAAAAGCATAAATTAAAGCTCGCACAGGTTATAAAAAATTATAAGGCAAAAATTAGCGTAAAAAAATTGAACATAGCAATTACTCAAGTTTACTCGGGGAGGAGGGGTGTATCACTATTTATAGGCACAATATATGTCGGCTATGTAGTTGCGTTTTGGTAATCCTAATCTTGTTATTTAAAAAAAAAAGAGAAATCCCAATCTTGTTAAGATTCGGATATACTAAATCTTATATACAAATTTCTTGGGATTGCATAGATATTTTCTCGTTATTTAAAAAAAAAAAAAATCCTAATCTTGAGAAGATTCGGATATACTAAATCTTATATACAAAATTTTATTTAAAAAATAAAATAGAAATCCTAATCTTGTTAAGATCCTGATATACTAAACCTTACATACAATTTTTAGGATTGCATAGATAATTTCTCTTCTTCTTTTTTTCAGCAACTTGGAGAAGAGAGTTACGCCCTTTTGTTTGGCATATTGCACCAACTTTTGTGGATTAGGAGCTTAAAAAACATTTTAGATACATGTTTGATTTTTCAAAATTCGAATCAAATGAATTGTTTGAATTCAATCAAATTCAAACGTTTTTAACTATTTATTCAAACACAAATTTTAATTTTATTATTTATTTATATTAACATTTTAAATATATATCTAAAAGTTAATTTAGATAACAATTTAAATCATCAATTTTAATCACAAACATGATGATTGTTTTTTCTTATTAATTTTGACACGTCACTTTTCTGGGATTGTAGGCCTAATATTCTTTCCTTTATTTGGATAAGGCCCAAGAAGAACATTCCTTATGCCTCCTTTAGGTCCTTTTCTCAGAATTTAATTCCCCACGCTTTCCGAGTGATTTGGATAACTGCCACGTGCAGCGTCTGGATTGGTTTCTCTAATGCAGTCACGTGTTTCGTCATTTATCACCTCGATAACCTTCTCGAGGGAAATTCTCGAGTGCTTTGAAGCACTCCGGTTTAGGTCACGATTACTTAGTTCATTTCGGTTGAATCGTACAGTCGAGCTCCATCATCTAGTCGAGCCAAATGACACGTGTTACGTTGCTGTTGATTGAGCAGAAAATCCCCCAACACATATTCTAAACAAACAAGAAGACATCATACTTTTATGAGAAAATTACGTTGCATGTCATAATTTATATCTTTGAATTTGTGCAATAACCTTTTTTTTTTTTTTTGTTTTTCATTTCTATCTCATGTTTTATCGATCTTTGATTAGCTAACTTACATGATACAAATCTAGAATTCCAATCCGTAAAATAAATCTGATAGTCTGCTTTTTTTTTTTTTTTGGCCAACCTCCAAAATTTCTCTAGATTCATCACATAAAATTTATATTTTATATAGAATTATGACATAAAATTTGTGCGACAGACGTGAAATTCTGTCGTTTCATGCTTTTACAATATCATGCATTTGTATCATCGTGAAGTATACTTATTGGATTTTTGGTTTTCAAAATTTCATCCGATATATATGGATCAGGGAATAAATGATTACAAGTGCATGTGCAGGCTCTGACCTGACCAGTCTCCAAGCGGCGTAATAGTCAAGCCTTAACGTCAACCCACTGTTTTGTATAATACGAGCCCTGTTGAGTTCAGCACACCAACAATATATGTTTTACATGGTTGAGACAATGGTAGGTGCTATCTGGTGGAGTTCACTAAAATTTATGAAATAGTGCAATTTTTTTTCCATTACGTGTGGGGGTTTAGCCGCAATATAGCAGAATATTGTTTGAAACATTTTGGGAAATATATGACGGGTTTGTTTTATTGATTTGAACTACAATTTAAACAATTTTATTACATTGTTTTCTCGTTGAAAAAGTTAAATTAAATTTTGTTGAAATTTATAAACCAAACAGTCCAATTATTTGCTACTAATAAAAAAGTAGCAAATACAATTTTCGATTTTGCTTCAATCAAAATATAGAGAGATCTATAAAATCACCCAACATGTAATATTCTTTGAAAAGTTGGAGTTGTAATAATCGAGAGAACTACATAGATAAAAACTTGTTAATGTGGATTCATTAATGTTACTTGAGAGCTATGAATTGGCTTCAATGCTGCTGAGGCCAGCACCGGCGAGGGGCTTCTGGATGCTTGGTAATGACGAAGGAGCGGGCACGGAGAGCGGAAAGCGAGCCGCGTGCCTTTGTGAGGACATTGCACGACCAACTGACGGCTCAAGAGGAACAATATTACATGATAGAAAAATGGCCACCCTCCCAAGCTTTTCTCCACACGTGATGCTGTCTTTCGCATTCTAATTTAAGTGGCAGCTCCCTTGATATGCAATTAATTTTAGAGCAAAAAAAGAATATTTAGTGCTGGTAATTTAATGATCATAGTAAGTGCTAGGATTAATTACAAAAAGTTCCCTTCAACTATAGCCTTTGTAGCATTTTGCTCCTCCAAACTTTAAAACGTAATATCAATTTCCTATGAAGAATAAACTGTTAACAAAAATGGTCCTTTTGTTAGAATTATAACGACAAATTGACAAATAATTTTAAAATTAAAGGCTATTTTGGTAATCTTAGTTACAAAAACAACAAAAAATTAAAACTATAATATAAATAGTCTTTGATGATGAGTAAAAACTAAAAAACAAAAAAAATCACTAAAAAATATACTACTGTCCGGACCCTCTTTTTTTCAATATATCGAAAATTTTATTAAGAATTTATTAACTTTTTTTCACACTTAAAAAGCATTTTGAAATTTTAAAAAGTATAAATACAAATAAAACCTTTAAAAATATGAAAGAAATTTTATTAATATTGTTAGATTTTTTCTTTTGAAAATTTTGTGTTATATTTTTTTGTTATATTGAATATATTTATGTTATATGAGTTTTCATTTCAATAATATATATAACTTTTAAAATTTCAAGATACTTTTTGGGTGTAAAAAATAAAATAAAATCTTGAAAAAAATTTTGGTATATCAAAAAAGAAGGATTCTACTAGTATAATAGTTTTAATTGATTTTTTTTATTTTTAATTATCAATAAAGACTATTTTATCATAGTTTTAATTTTTATGGTTATTTTTATAACCAAAGTTACCAAAACACCCCTAACTTTATAATCATTTGTCAACTTTCCATTTATACTCTAACAAAAAAACCATTTTTATTAATAGTTCATACTTTCGGGGGAACAGATATAACATTTTAAAGTTTGGGGGGGTAAAATATTACAAAGGTTATAATTTATGAGGAGTTTTTGTAATTATGCTAAGTACTAATAATGTGGTGACGGTCCTATGAAATATTGATTTCTAATACTAGCGCCTTTGGAGTACTTGAGTGTAGGACAAAATATTCTTGGCAATTCAACTTTGTAATTCTTTTTCCGTTTTATGTAATAAATCTAAGCGAGGGGCGTAGCGTAGGATGTATCAACCTAGTTGAGATCTTCTAGCTAATTTCTTTAATGCCAATTTCTAATTGTTCTTTCTCTTAATTTAAAAAAAATTACAGTACTTGTATTTGCGACCTTTTAGTTGGTTACAACTTATCATATGATGCAATTTTCAATTTCATTTGTTGTACTTGAGCTTTGAAATTAAACCTGGCTCCTCTAAAAATTAAAAAAAAAAAAAAAAAACCTGGTTGATACTTAATTACTAATTAATTTTCTTTTGGAGGCATGGAAAAGGAACTCTAATCAAGAGAAGAAAAAGGATAAACGGTTGATTGGCATATGAGTTGTAAATAACAAACAGTATAAAACTTTCAGCAATTATAGTAAAAAATAAAAAGTTGTTACAGTATAAAACTCTTATATACTACAGTTTTGAAAATCAATATTTTCAGTTCCAACCGCTCACTCAAATAGTTTATAAGTTAAATCAAGAAAGATTAGTCGTAATAAGTGATGGTAGGCTGATTCTAACAGACAATTCATTGTAATTTGATTTAAGCTAATTAGGCATAATTGAAGAAAAAAAAATCCTCCCTGGAGATTCGTGAATAGAGTGGGGCGTATAATTTTTCAGTGAAAAATATTACGCTTAGGCGGCTACTTAAATGCTAACCAGGAGTTATTAGTTAAAAAGAAAGGATGATATCCAATGCAATACCTGTATTTTTTCCCGACTGCTGCGAAAATATTTTTTTGTTCTAAAAATATTATAGATATGTTTGACAACGCAGTTATGATCAAAAGTTAAGTTGATTTTATTATAGCATTTGAAAGCTTTGTTACTGTAGTATATTTTTACTTTATACAATAGTATGTAAGAGTTTTACACAGTAACAGTTAAAACGATATTTTCAGAATGACGTCTCTAAAATGACACTTGTGATTTAGGGTGCCTCTCCTCCATTTTTTAGGATAGGATTATTGTCTCTTTTCTTTTTCTTTCCACTTAATTAATGTAATTAAACAAAACAAATTTCAAATATAAAACCAAAAAAATTAAAAAACACAGTTAGAACCAAAAGTCAATACCTGTATTTTTTCAACTACTACGAAAATATTTTGTTGTTCAAAAATATTAAGGGTGCGTTTGACAACATAGTTAAAACATGTAAGGGTGCGTTTACTATAACATGTAAAAACTTTTTATTGTAGCCTACTTTTGCTATACACCATAGCATGCGAGAGTTTTACTTTGAAACGATATTTTTGAAACGACATTGTCAAACACTTTTTAAAAAGGTACATGTGACTTAGAGTACCTCTCCTCCTTTTTTAAAGACAAAATTATTATCCCTTTTTTTTCCTTCCACTTAATTAATGTAATTAAACAAAATAAATTTCAAAAATCAAACAAAAAAATCAAACAACAAGAAAGGAAAAGAAGACAAAAGAAATTAAATTTACTTGAATGTGATTTCGTATGTAGGAACAAAAGCATCTAGACTATAACGACACTACTCCTCGACAGTATGGCTGCGTATAACAAAGTAATAGGAATGAGAAATTCCAAGGAAATTAAAAAATCCAATTTATTTTTTCAGGAAGAAAACCAAGTTTGGAGGAATTATTGATTAAATAATATATTTGTCAACAGATAATGATTCCATTTTTGTTTCTTCTACATTAATTAATATCTTAAATAATGCTCCAAAACTAGCACTTAAGTTTATCTGCTAATTTACCATGATGTGAAAAACTCAGCATGACTAAAATCCTTAACTTATAGTTGGGTTGAAGGGTCTTATAATTAACTAGACTGCCCTCACTCGTCGTTGGGAATATATCCAAGTTGCCTAATTATTGTTGTATCTGTCGTTAACTCTTAGACTACGTTGGAATGTTCTTTTCATTTTAATATTCTCACAAACTAATAAACCATGAATGAGATTATAAATGGCTCAATGCAGACATTTTCACTCTGCTAACTAAAATTTAAGCATAACTATAATTAAGCATCAAGCAAAGGAAAATTTCAGGTCCTTCGGAGGAAGAGTTGGGGCGTTTTGCACCTTTTTGGTGTTCTTTCTTCTACTTCATTTTGCCAGTGCTCTTAAAGAAAGTACTTATCTAACATTTTGACCTGTAAAATTTTGTTATCAAAGAGAAAAATAACATATTTTTTAAACTTTTTAAAGTAAATGAAATGAATTATTTACATCATGAAAAAAAAACTACTTACCACAATATTTCAAAACATATTATTCCTTCTTTTACTTAAAAAAAATACTATTTACTACAATTTTTTATCTAACTTTTCCTTTGAGATTTCCAGATGAAACGGAGCCTACAGCAAATGTTAATCTTGGTCCAATACAGCAGTGGAGAAGTGCCTGCTTGTGTTTAAAACATAAGGTAAGGCATAGCACACAACCATACACACACACACACACATATACATTTTTTTTTTGAAGTAATATATGTGTATATATTATCGGAATTTATGAGTAAGTATTTTCCAAAGCACGCAAAAAACGTTTTAATTATTGAAATGGTTTTTTTTTTTTTTTTTTTGGCATGGCGAATGGTGCATTAGGCAAGAGGAGGACCATGCGCGGGCAACGAAGCGAACTTCTGGATACTGACGCCTAGAGGCGAACTCAATGTTGGCCAACCAGACGTGAAAAGCTACTGCAGCCCTGGAGACTGCGCAGATCACATCAGGTTTACTGTGCTCAAGTGTAATCATTTGGTCCGCAAAAAGTTCAAGTTCGCAAACAGGGCCACCATTGACTATGTCAATAACACCATTGCCAACCAATGTGCTGATCCATCTAAAGGCAACCCTTAAATTATTGCAATTTGATTCGTTATAGAGATCAACATAAAGGGTTGTGCTAAGAATAGTTGCAATGTAATTAGGCTGCGTAATTTAGTTTGTGCGTGCATATGGTTTGATACACGAATGTTTCAACTGGTGTTTAGATGTAAAACCTCAAAATCTTGACCTGATTTTAGACTTGGGGCATGTTTATCAAATCATAAAGCAATGTAAAGGAAAATGTAATAGGGTTGAAAATGAAAGTAAAGTATTAGAAGTGAGTATCATTTATTCCCTTTTTAGTGTTTACTTACTTAAAAATAGGATCTTATTCAATATAATTACTAAAATATCCTTTTTATATAACTTATAGCTATTAAATAATAACCTATGAATTTCGACATCTAAGTAAATATGGTATTTGTTCCCTTTGATAAGGAATCAATACTTAAGGGTGAGAAAAGATTGGTATTATTGTGTGGAGCCCATAAAACTCTCATTATTGATTTTGTAATTAAACACATTATTTAAAGGGAAAACGAATCACTCCTTACAGCATACTTTAAACCAGTCAAGCTAGGCAAACTAGCCCCCCACCCTCAAAGTTTAAGCTAACATTTCAAACCCACGATCTAAACATAACCTTAGTTAGTGTGAATCATATATTAATCCTTCTACTAATACAAGGATAAAAAGGATGCTTCTCCATATAGTCTCCCACCGGTAATGCATGTCTTCTGACCACAAGATCCGGTCAGTTGCAAGACAGGCCCAATTGATAGCTTATTTTTTTCAACTGCTACCAGAAAAATTGTCTAAGAAATGTCCCTTGCGTATTTGCCGATGGTATTTACTTGGTGATGGAAAATGCAGCTTTGATTATCAAAGACAAACTTCCAAACAGCAGCGGGATAAGGTTTAACCAGAAGACGTACGTGTCACTTATATCAGCATTGTTGGTGTTTGTGGCCATCTTCAACATGTGACAACTTTTCTAGTGGTCAAGCATACCGCTTAAAATAAGGCAACGATATCATTAAATTGGGCTTATTATTACCCAGTTTAATTAAAGAAATCGTCTCTGTTCTTAAGTGATGCCCTTTTTTGCATTTTTTATTTATTATTTTTAATCCTTTCTGCGTGAGGCCAAATATTTGCATATTGAGTATTGAGTGAATGATTTCCTATAAGCTAAAGAAAACATAATTTTATGATTTGAATTGCGTTGCTAAACGCACTTATAATAACGTTATTCAATACTACCAGATGATAATTCTTTGTTTATCAGACTTTGGCAAAAGGAACGTGTAAACGTGGCCGCTCCCTGCCTGAGGATAACACGAATGCAAATTAATTCCGTCACCCTCTTCATCATCTCACGTTCGATGTAGGAGGTCAAAACTCAAAATCTTACATGATTGTCCAAAAAAAAAATGTTAGCATTGGTGATTGTCGGATATAAATTACCCAAAAGGTTTTCAGTTTTCTTAGCCAAACTTTCCACAGCATCGTTCGCAGTATCCTGTAAAACAACCTTCTTCTTCTTCTTCTTCTTCTTCTTCTTCTTTTTGGTAGGATCGAAGTGAGCAATCTGTAAATATGAAGATTCATCAGAGTACTCAATCAGACTAGTCACTATTGACCAAAATACTTTATCTCATGCATCATCATAATCTTATAAACTCTCGCTCCCTTTATAATAAACTTTAATTCAACACAAATCCAAAACTTCAAGAAACTGATAAGCCTCTCAAAAATTGGACACCAAAAAAAGGAATGACAAATAAATAAATAAACGAATGAAAAAATAAATTAACAGTGAATTACTTCTGCCCTAAGTCCTTCACTTCATTCTCGTCTACCATGATTGCTGCAAAACAAGAACACCCTACGATAAATTAATTAAAAAAATCAAACGAAAACGCGAACCCCAAAAAACAGAATTTGATGCCAAGAGTAATTTACATTAACCCAATAAAATTAACCAAAAAAAAGAAAATAAAAGAAAACGGAATCAAATCTAAACATATAAGTTATATAAGATGAATAAATAAACATTAAGCAAAAAGGAAATCAGGCACTCACATTCGAATTCCAATTTGCAGTGTTTGCCTTGAGGTGAGAGATATTTTCTTCAACTTCTTGTGCCTACTAACCGTTTCGTTGAATTTGATCTCCAGAGTTTTTCTAATTAACGCCTTTTTGACTGCTATACTGCTATTTATGGTTTTCCCTTTGCATGTTTCTGTTTTCTAATTAGCACTTTCTTGGAAGAGAGCTATACAGCCCAGCCAAGCCCAGCTCATGCACGACGAGCCCACTATCACACTGCTTAAGCCCATCATCTGTGGACCTTCTTTTATTCGGCCCCATCAGGGCGAGAAAGCAACGAGCCCTATAAAAACATGTTCTAGGCTTGTTAACGAGAATGATGTCAAGAGAAAACCGCCTCTCAAAGATAATAGCTTTTAAATCCTTTTCATTAAATAATATGTGATAATATAATTGATCAGATATTATTTAAAATATTAAATATTTTACAGAGGATTTGAATTCAATTAGGATAACATCACTGATGACAAATCAAATTTCTATTTTTTAAAAACAATTAAAATTAAATTTGAAGCAATTTTGGCTAATATAGCCTATAATGAAATTCAATTGTTTCTCTAAAAAAATAAAAATGGTAAGAAATATCATATTTTTTAAAATTATTGATAATAACGTAAGTTTTATTTTAATAGTTGGTAAACGTCATATTAAAAAACAGAGACAAAGATTTACCAAAAAAAACAGAGAGAATGAGCAAAACATCATGTCTAGATAATTAATCAGTATATTTTCAAAATGTATAGTGCATAACATATCATGAGAAATTAAGTTTTATCTCATAATAAATTAAAAATAAAAACCCCCAAGTACCTTCGTCTCTTTCTCCTTCCCACCACCCTCTTTTCTCACTCGCAGGCATCAATGGTGGCCATAAAATATAATATTTTTCTGAAAATACAATATTTCCTGATGACGTTGCCGAACATCACCAGCACCGATGATGATCGAGAATTATAGTATCTCCAAGGAAATACAGTATTTGCCAGAAAGAAAAATCATTGGCGACATCTCCGAATCATCAATGGTTGAAAAATACAGAATAATATGGAAAATATAGTATTTATATATAAATATAAAATTTCACTGACAACTTCGTTGGATCACCCACAGCGAGGAAAATACAGTAGTAACACGGAAGATACTACATATACATGTATATATAAAAATTTACAAACTTTGCTGGACCATCGACGACTGGGGGATATAGTATTAATATGAAAATTATGACGGTGTTTGGCAAGTTATGATTCGAACTACTTTCTCAGTTATGAACAGTGTAAAGCTCTCACATGCTACAATAAAAAAAGTTCTAACCATCCTGTCTAACACC